>JAPYYJ010001459.1:0-14129 GCA_028533885.1 Nasua narica | reverse complement strand
ATAGCTTACTACTATAGTCAAGGAGATATCTCAGTGGTCACACATAGCTAATATTACATTACAAAATTAATAAAGGAAAACCATAAACAGTTACAAAAATGAGCACAATAATCCCTGAGAAGCAGAAGAAATCAAATTTCCAGATTTGCTGCATTATTTGAACTATCTGGTAATCAACAAAGAAAAATTACAAGACATGCAAAGAAATTGGAAAGTGAGAAAACATAAATAGAAGCTCTTCCTTAGGGGTGCCTGGTTGACTCAGTCAGTTAAGCATCTGCCTTTGGCTTAGGTCATGACCTATGGTCCTGGGATCAAGCCTTATGTAGGGCTCCCTATCCCTTGGGGAGTCGGCTTCTCTCTCTCCCTATGCCCCTGTGGGTCCTCTCGTGATCAGAACTAGAAAATCAACAACAAATTAAGCCAACCCCATGTACAAGAAGGGAAATAATCAAGATTAGAACAGAAATCAATGAGTTAGAAACTAGAGAAATAGTAGAATTCATCAATAAATCCAGAAGTTTGTTTTTTGAAAAAAATCAATAAGATCAATAAGCCACTGCCCAAACTAATCCAAAAGAAAAGAAAGAGGGCCCTAATTAACAAAATTATGAATGAAAAGGGAGAGATCACAACTAATCCAAAGGAAATAGAAACAATCTTCAGAAATTATTATCAACAGTTATATACCAATAAGTTAAGCAACCTAGAAGAAATGGATGTATTCCTGATCTTCCAAGAATGGAACAGGAAGAAATTGACAACCCGAATAAACCAATATCTAGGAACAAGACTGAAGCAGTGATCAAAAACTTCACAAAAACCAAGAGTCCAGGACCTGACAGATTCTCTGGGGAACTCTACCAAACATTCAAGGAAGAAATAATACCTATCCTCCTGAAACTCTTTCAAAAAATAAAAACAGAAGGAAAACTTCCAGACTCTTTCTATGAAGCCAGCATTACCCTTATCCCCAATCCAGGCAAAGACTCCACCAAAAAGGAGAATTTCAGACCAATATCCCTAATGAATATGGATGCCAAGATTCTCAACAAGATCCTAGCTAATAGGATCCAACAGGACATTAAAAAGATTATTCATCATGACCAGGTGGGATTCATCCCTGGGATGCAAGAATGGTTCCACACTTGCAAATCAATCAATGTGATAGAACAAATCAATATGAAACGGATGAACCACATGATTCTCTCAATTGATGCAGAAAAACCATTTGACAAAATTCAGCGTTCATTATGGATTAAAACTCTTCAAAATACAGGGAGAGAAGATACATTCCTCAACTTCATAAAATCTATCTATGAAAAACCCATAGTGAATATCATTCTCAATGGGGAAAAGCTCATAGCCTTCCCTTTGAGATCAGGAGCACAACAAGGATGCCCACTCTCACCACTCTTGTTCAACATAGTACTAGAAGTCCTAGTGACAGCAGTCAGACAACAAAAATAAATAAAAGGTATTCAAATTGGCAATGAAGAAGTCAAACTCTCTCTCTTCACAGATGAAATGATGCTTTATGTGGAAAACCTAAAAGACTCCACCCCCAAACTACTAGAATTCATACAGCAATTCAGTACTGTGGCAGGAAACAAAATCAATGAGCAGAAATCAGTTGCTTTCCTATACACTATCAAGGAAAATATGGAAAGGGAAATTAGAGAATCCATTCCATTTACTGTAGCACCAAGAACCAGAAGATACCTGGGAATAAACCTAATCAAAGAGGTAAAAGATCTGTACTTGAGGAAATACAAAACGCTCATGAAAGAAATTGAAAAAGACACAAAAAGGTGGAGAAGCATTCCATGCTTATGGATCAGAAGAATAAACATTGTTAAAATGTCTATATTACCCAGAGCAATCTACTTTCAATGCTATATCGCAATCAAAATTCCACCGGCTTTTTTCAAAGGACTGGAAGAAACAATCCTAAAATTTGTATGGAAACAGAAAACGCCCTGAATTCCTAAGGAAACACTGAAAAAGAAAAACAAAGCTGGTGGCATCACATTGCCTGATTTCAAGCTTTACTCTAAAGCGGTGATCACCAAGAGAGCATGATACTGGCACAAAAACATACACATAGACCAGTGGAACAGAATAGAGAGCCCAGATATGGACCAGCAACTCTATGGTCAAATAATCTTTGACAATATTTTAATCTTTGACAAAACAGGCAAAAATATCCAGTGGAAAAAAGGCAGTCTCTTCAATAAATGGTGCTGGGAAAACTGGACAGCTACATGTAGAAGAATGAAACTTGACCATTCTCTTACACCATACACAAAGATAAACTCAAAATGGATAAAAGATCTCAACATGAGGCAGGAATCTATCAAAACCTTAGAGAGGAATGTAGGCAGTAACCTCTATGACATTAGCCACAGCAACTTCTTTCAGGACATGTCTCCAAAGGCAAAGGAAACACAAGCGAAAATAAACTTTTGGGACCTCATCAAGATAAAAAACTTCTGCATAGCAAAGGAAACAGTCAACAAAACAAACAGGCAACCCACGAAATGGGAGAAGATATTCGCAAATGACACTACAAAGGTCTGATATCTAAGATCTATAAGGAACTCCTCAAACTCAACACTCACAAAACAGATAATCACGTCCAAAAATGGGCAGAAGACATGAATAGACATTTCTCTGAAGAAGACATACAAATGGCTAATAGACACATGAAAAAATGTTCATCATCTTTAGCGATCAGGGAGATTCAAATCAAAACCACACTGAGATACCACCTTACACCAGTTAGAATGGCCAAAATCAACAAGACAGTAAACAATATATGTTGTTGAAGATGTGGAGAATGGTGGGAATGCAAGTTGTGCAGCCACTTTGGAAAACTGTGTGGAGATTCTTCTAGAAATTAAAAATAGAGCCACCCTATGACCCTGTAATTGCACTACTGGGTATTTACCCCAAAGAAGCAGATTCAGTACAAAGAAGGGCCACATGTGCCCCAGTGTTTATAGCAGCAATGGCCACAATTGCCAAACTGTGGAAAGAGCCAAGATGCCTTTCAACAGATGAATGGATAAAGAAGATATAGTCCATATATACAATGGAATATTATGCCTCCAGAAAGGATGAATACCCAAGAAAGGATGTGTACCCAACTTTTGTATCAACATGGACGGGAGTGGAAGAGATTATGCAGAGTGAAATAAGTCAGGCTGAGAGAGTGAATTATCTTATGGTCACATGTGGAGTGTAAGGAAAAACATGGAGTATATTGTGAGAAGGAAAGGGGGGGTGAATGGGGGGAAATTGGAGAGGGATATGAACCATGAGAAGCTTTGGACTCTGAGCAACAAACTGAAGGTTTTGGAGGGATGGGGGTGTTGGGCTAGCCTGTGTTGGCAGGCATGGCATGGAGCACTTGGTGTGGCGCATAAACAATTAATCTTGTAACATTGAAAAAATAAAATAAAAGTATTTAAGGGAAAATGAAAAACAAAACAAAACAAAACAAGACAAAACAAAACAAAACAAAAAAATAAGAATATAAAGACTGTAGATTACATTATTTTCTTTATAGAGATACAATTAAACTGCCAAAAAGCTATTGGAAGTATTTATTGACTTTAGTCGTATTATAGGATGTATATTATATCCACAAAAATAAATCAAATTTCTAAATGATATCAAAATCAAAATAGCATTTTACAGTAAAAATCAATGAAATACTTAGTCATAGATTTAGCAAAAAACTGTCTGCTGAAAACCACAACATATATTAATGAAAGAAATCCAGAAAGACCTAAATAAATGGAAAAGATATGTCCTGGATTGATGAATATTTTTAAGATGTCAGTTCTTCTCAAAATGCTCCTAATATTTTCAGTGCAATTTCAATCAAAATTATAGTAGGATACCTGCAGAAATTGTTAAGCTGACTCTAAAATTCTTAATAAAATCAAGAAAAACAAAACATAAACTGGAAAGTTAACAAGAATTATGAGAAAGAACAAGGTTGGAGGACTCAAATTTTTTGATTTCAGTATATAAAACAGAACTTCGTAGTCTGTTTTTGAATAAAGGTCATGGGTTATTGATTAAATATATAGAGAGAATAGAAAATAGAGCCAAGAAATAGAGGTACACATATGTAGTTAAGCAATTTCCAAAAGTGATTCCAAGAAATTTCATTTAAGGAAGGATAGTATTTTCAACAAATGGTGGAATAATTGGACATACATACTTTAAAAACTAACCTTGATTCATACATTTCATTGCATACAGAAAGAATCTCAAAATGGATCACATTCATATATAAAACAAAACTACAAAACACATAAAAGGAAACACTGGAAAAATCTTGGAGACTTGAGATCAGGCAAAATTTCCATGGATATGATGCTAAAATCACACTGAATAAAATATAAACCTGATAAATTGGATTTAATCAAAATTAAGAACTATTGATTTACAAATATTGTTACTAAGAATAAAAACAAGTCATAGATTGGGAGAAAATATCTGACAGTCTCATATCTGATAAAATATCGTTACTATAATATATGAGTTTACTCAACAATGATTAGAAAATAAACATCCAGATTTTAAAAATGAATAAATAATTCAAATAGACAGTAGAGAGATAAATTAAAAGTACCCTGAAGTACCACTACACTACTTGAATGAATAAATCTTTCTGAAAAGCTAATACTTGTTCATGAGGATGCTGAGCAACTAGAATTCAAATATTTTCTGGTGGCAATGCAAATTGATACAATCACTTTGAATATGTTCTCCAGTTTCTTATAAAGCTAAACATATACTTCCCATATGATTCTATAATTTATCATCTAGGTATTTGCTCAGTGAAAGAGTAACCTCTGCTCACACAATTCTTATATACAAATGCTTAGAAAGCACAAAAACAAAACAAAACAAGTATATCTGTATAAATTAGTCAAGAGAAGCACAAAATAAGAGTATAAAATATGATATCAGAGGTACACCTGGTGGCTCAGTGGGTTAAACCTCTGCCTTAGGCTCAGGTCATGATCTCAGGGATTGAGCCCCACATCGGGCTCTCTGCTCAGCAGGGAGCCTGCTTCCCCCTCTTTCTGCCTGTCTCTCTGCCTATTTGTAATCTCTTTCTATTAAGTAAATAAATAAAATCTTTAAAAAAATGATATCAGATATCTGAAACATGGATGTCATGTTCAAAATTAAGTGACCACCATAATATTAGTCATAATATAGACTGCTATATGCAGATGTTATATATAAACCAAATGGTAAACACAAATAAAAAAAAAACAGTAAGAGAAATGACCCTCAGGTCATGATCTTAGGGTCCTGGGATCCAGCCCCACATCAGTCTCTCTCTCTGCCTGCCTCTCTGCCTACTTGTGATCTCTTTCTCTCTGTCAAATAAATAAATAAAATCTTAAAAAAAAGAAATGCAAAAAAAGATTAAGGAATCCAAGCATATCACTAAAGAAAACCATCAAACCATGAAAGAGAGAGGAAAGGATAATAAATAAACTACAAAAAGCACAAAACAAGTAACAAAATTACGATAAATACATATTTATCAATAATTACTTTGAATTAAATGGACTAAATGCTCCAATCAAAAGACATAGGTAAGGGCGCTGGGTGGCTCAGTTGGTTGGGTGACTGCCTTCGGCTCAGGTCATGATCCCGGAGTCCTGGGATCGAGTCCCATATCGGACTCTCGGCTGTGTGGGAAGTCTGCTTCTCCCTCTGACCTTCTCCCCTCTCGTTCTCAGTCTCTCTCTCTCTAATAAAAAAAAAAAAAAGACGTAGGTAAGAGTGGATAAAAATAAGTAAAAATTAAAAAAAAGTTAAAACCCATTTATATAAATGAGACTCATTTCAGTTCTAAAGATACCCTCAGATTGAAAGTAAAAGGATGGAGAAATATTTATTTTGCAAATGGATGTGAAAAGAAAGCCTGAGTAGCAATACTTATTTTAGACAAAATAAACTTTAAACAGTCTCTAAAAAGGGACAAAGTAGCATATAATAATAAAGAAGATAATCCAACAAGAAGATACAAAAATTGTAAATATTTATGTACCCATAATAGGAGTACCCAAATATATAAAATAGTTAATAACAAAGATAAAGGAATTAATCAACAATAATACAATAATAGTGGGGGAATATACTACCCTACTGCATCAATGTATAGATCATCCACATAGAAAATTAACAAGGAGATAGTGGCTTTGAATGACATACCTGACCAGAAAGACTTAATAGACACATTCAGAACATTCCATCCTAATGCAGCAGAGCACACATTGTTTTCAAGTGCACACAGGATATTCTCTAGAATGACCACATATCAGAATAGCCCACAAAAAAGCCTCAATAAAGTAAAAAAGATTGAAGTTATACAGCATCTTTTCTGACCACAACCCTGGACTAGAAATCAACCACAAGAGAGAATCTAGAAAGACCACGAATACATTGGGTTAAATAACATCTTACTAAACAAGGACACATGGGTGGTTCAGTTGGTTAAACATCTAACTCTTCACTTCAGCTCAGGTCATGATCTCAAAATTGTGAGATTGAGTCCGTTTTGGAGCTCCATGCTGGGCATGGAACCCATTGGGTTTCTTTATCTTCTTCTCCCTCTGCCTCTCCTCTATCTCATATAAATCTTTAAAAAAATAACATACTACTAAACAATGAATGTATCAATAATTCAAAGAAGAAATTTAAAAAAAAAACATGGAAACAAATGAAAATAAAAACACAATAGTCCAAAATCCTTGGGATGCAACAAAAAATGTTTTAAGAAGGAAGTTTATAACAAATATAGGCCTAATTCAGGAAGCAAGAAAAATCTCAAATCAACAACCTAACTTTACACCTATAGGAGCTAGAAAAAGAGCAACCAAAAACAAAACCTAAAACTAAAACCAGCAGAAGGAAGGAAATCATAAAGATTAGAACAGAAATGAATGAGACAGAAACTTAAAAAAAATAATAAAACAGTTTAATAAAACTGGGAGGTGGTTCTTTGAAAAGATCAATAAAATTGATAAACATCTAGCCAAATTCATGGCTAGATGAATGAAAGAGAGAAAAAAGAGAGAAAAAAGAAAAAGTACACAAATGAACAAAATCACAACCGAAAAAAGAGAATAGCTAACACCACAGAAATTCAATCATAAGAAAATATTATGAAAATGTATATGCCAACATATTATACAACCTAGAAGAAATGGATAATTTCCTAGAAACATATAGCCTGTCCAAACTAAGCAGGAAGAAATAGAGAATTTGAAATTACCAGCAAGGAGTTTGAATCAGTACTGAAAAAATTCCCCCAAAACAAAAGTCCAGGAACTTACGGTTTCATAGGCAAAGTCTACCAAACATTTAAGGAAGAGTTAATGCCTATTCTTCTCAAGTAATAAATAATATAATAAAATATATTATTTATGATAATATAATAAAAATAAAAGAATGAAAACTTCCAAATGTATTCTATATGTCCAATATCACCCTGATACCAAAACAAGGAAAAGAACATCACAAATAAACTAAATGCCAAGTTTCTCTGATGAACAGAGACGCAAAAATTCTTAATGAAATACTAGATAACTGAATTCAACAGTACATTGAAAAAATCATTTACCATATCAAATGGGATTTATTCCCAGGGTGGAAGGATGGTTCAATATTTGCA
The DNA here is from genome assembly GCA_028533885.1 of Nasua narica. Taxonomy (NCBI): domain Eukaryota; kingdom Metazoa; phylum Chordata; class Mammalia; order Carnivora; family Procyonidae; genus Nasua; species Nasua narica. The sequence goes on along the minus strand of JAPYYJ010001459.1, from coordinate 6,415 downwards.
AATCAAGACACTGATAAGAAAAAGGATAAAAACCCTATAGTCATTTCAATTGATGCAGAAGAAGCATTTGACAAAATACAAAATCCATTCATGGTAAAAGCCCTCAATAAAGTAGGGTTAAAGGGAACATATCTCAATATAATAAAGGCCATATATGAAGAACACAAGCTTATATCACACTCCATAGGGAAACACTGAGTTTCTCATTAACGTCAGTAATAACAAGGATGGCCACTCCCTCACTTTTATTCAACATAGTACTGAGAAGTCCTAGACACAGCAATTAGACAACAGCAACAGAAAATAAAAGTCATCAGAATTGGTAAGGAAGAAGTAAGACTTTCACTATTTGCAGAAAACATGATGCTTTATATAGAAAACCCAAAAGAATGCACCAAAAAACTGCTAAAACTGATACAAAGGAAGTCAGTAAAGCTATAGGATACAAAAATTAATGTATAGAAATCTGTAGCATTTCTATATAGCAACAATGAAGCAGCAGAAAGTGAAATTAAGAAAATGGTCCATTTACAATTGCACCCCAGAATAATAATACTTAGGAATAATATAAAAAAAGGTGAGAGATCTATACTCTAAAAACTGTAAAATACTGATGAAGGAAATTGAACACAGCACAAAGAAATAGAAAGACATTCTAAACTCATGGATTGGAAGAACAAATATTGTTAAAATATCTATACTACCTGAAGCAATCTACACATTTAAGGCAATCCCTATCAAAATACCAACAGCATTTGCATAGAACTGGAACAAACTATCTTAAAATTTATATGGCACCACAAAAGACTCTGAATGGCCAAAGCAATTTTGAAAAAAAGAAAAGCAAGGCTGGAGATAATCATGATTTCAGACTTCAAGTTATATTACAAAGCCATAGTGATCAAAACAGGATGGCATTGGCATCAAAATAGGCACAGAGATCAATGGGACAGAACGTAAAACCCAGAAATGAACCCACAAATATGGGTAATTAATCTTGACCAAAGCAAGAAAGAATGGCAAAAAAGACAGGCTTTTCAACAAATGGTGTTGGGAAAACTGCTCAGGTACATGCAAAAGAATGAAGGTGGTCCACTTTCTTCCACCATACACAAAAATAAACTGAAAATGGATTAAAGACCTAATGGTGAGACCTGAAACCATAAAATTCTAGAAGAGAGCACAGATAGTAATTTCTCTAACATCAGATGTAGCAACATTTTTGTAGATCTATCTCATAAGGCAAGGGAAATAAAAATAAGTTGTTGAGACTACATCACACTAAAAAAAGCTTCTGCACAACAAAGCAAACAATCAAGAAATCGCAAAAAGCAAACTAGAGAATAAGGGAAGATATTTGCAAATGACATATCTGATAAAGTGTTAGTATCCCAAATATATAAGGAACTTAGACAACTCAATATTCAAAAAACAAATAATACAATTAAAAATGGGCAGAACACATGAACAGATATTTCTCTAAAGAAAACATATTTGGCCAAAAGACACATGAAAAGTTGCTCAACACCACTCGTCATCAGGGAAATGCAAATCAAAATACAGTGAGATATTGCCTTACACCTGTCAAAATGGGTAAAAGCAACACCACAAGAATCAACAGATTTTGGCATGGATGTGGAGAAAGGGGAACCCTCTTTTGGTGTTGATGGGAATGCAAACTGGTACAGCCATTTTGAAAAAATGGTTCCTCAGAAAGTTAAAAAAGAACTACCCTACTATGCAGTAATTGCAGTATGGGGTATTTATCCACAAAATACAAAAACTCTAATACAAAAGTATACATTCACCCCTGTTTATTTTTTTTATAACAGCATTATTTACAATAGCCAAATTACCAAAACAGTCTTAAGTATCCACTGATAGATGAATGGGTAAAGGAGATGTGGTACATGTGTACAATGGAATATTATTCAGTCCTAAAAAGAATGATATATTGTCATTTGTAATGGATGAAAACAGAATACAATCCTAAACAAAAGAAGCCAGTCAGAGAAAGACAAATACCATATAATTTCATTAACATATGGAACTTAAGAAGCAAAACAAGCAAAGGGGAAAAGAGAGAGAGAGAGAGAGAAACAAAGAAATAGACTCTTAACTATAGAAAACTATAGATGCGTGCCTGGCTGGCTCAGTTGATTGATCACATACCTTCAGCTTAGGTCATGATCCCAGGAACCGGGGATTCAGTACCATATTGGGCTCCCTGTTTGTCAGGCTCCCCATTCAGTTGTGAGCCTGCTTCTCCTTCCCTCACCATTGTGCTTTCACACTCTCTCTCTCAAAAAATACATAAAATCTTAAAAAAAATTCAAATATTAAAAAAAAGAAAAAAATACCTGATGATTACCAGGAAGGAGGTGGGAGGGCTATAGGTAAAATAGGTGATGTGGATTGAGGAGTGCTTTTGTTGTGATGAACACTGGTATAAGGAAGTGTTAAGTATACTACACTGTACACCTGAAACTAATATAACACTTTATTTTTTTAAAGATTTTATTTATTTATTTGACAGAGAGAGAGAGATCACAAGTAGGTAAAGAAACAGGTAGAAAGAGAGGGGGAAGCAGGTTCCCTGCTGAGCAGAGACCCAGATGCTGGACTCGATTTCAGGACCCTGAGATCATGACCTGAGCCAAAGGCAGAGGCTTTAACCCACTGAACTACCCAAGTGACCCATATATGACATTCTTGAAAGGATAAAACCAGGGAAACAGAACAAAGACAAGTGGATAACAGAGTCTGGAGTGGGAAAATTGCTTGTCTACAAAGGGGAAAATTACTTTTATTAATGTTATGATATTTTAATATTAACTAATGCATGTTAGAATATAACATACATAGCCTATGTATATTACATGTGAATCAAATTACTCTCTGCATATAACAGAAAAATTAAATTATATGCAATATGTAGTTTAAATGAACTCTATATGTGACACATATGCAAAACTATATATTGATATCGATAAAAATTGGATAATTACCTAAAATTAGAGCATCTAAAGTTATTTTAATTTTGGTAATTTTTCTGCCATTTTAAGTATGCATATGTATATATTTGTGTGTAGGTATTTATGTACATGATTTTGATAGCCTGTATAATTTATTTTCAGTTAAAATGTAATAATGATTAGTTCAAATGTTTCAGTCAAATCTTTGCATATTATTTCGCTAAATACTGATACTACCTATTAGTAACAACACTAACATCAATAAAGACCAATAGCTATGTTTAATTTTCACTATAACGTCAGAAACATGATGTTACTATTTAAGTTTTATTATTTTGAACCTTAGATTAACTATACTATCAGAAATTAGGGAGGGGAAAGAGTTGAACAGAGCATAAAAGCTATTTGGAAAAAATCACTTATATGGGACAATTACACATTTATTCCTCCAATATAGTATGTAATAATGGTTGTAATTTTCTTAGATCCTCAATTCCATTTGTCACATAAGACTTTTAATTTTATGTGGCAGAATTTTATTTCATATCTTATGTTTTATTTATGAATTTGTACCTCTTTATTATTAAATTTCACATGTTTAACCTAAAAATAGATGCAACAGACTTTATAGAAATCAGATTTAGCTCTTAATGTTGCCCAAATATTTATTGATGCAAGTTAATTTTAAGAATAAATTTTCCCATTATTTTTGCTGATTTATTATATTTAGAATTATTATACATTACACATTGTTTTACAGGTATGAAAACTAGATATGTGCTTTTTTATTTTGTGTTGCAGGTGTGTTTCAATTATTAAAACTTAAAGTTTTTGTGCACATAAAAATTTATGAGGATAGATATCATATTGCATTGTTTAATACAGTACAATAAAAAACACAACAGAAAACAAACAAGAACATATATCTTTATTTTTTTTAACATCGGACTCCTTCATTTATTCTCTTCTACTCTCTTTTTTAAAAAGCTATTATTTTTTCATTTTTATCTAACTTTTCTAAAATTATTTTGAAACAGAAAAATATAGTTTAAAAATTGGACTTCTTAGGGTGCCTGGGTGGCTCAGTGGGTTAAAGCTTCTGCCTTCAGCTCAGGTCATGATCTCAGGGTCCTGTGATCAAGCCCCACATCTGGCTCTTTGCTCAGCAGGGAGCCTGCTTCCCCCTCTCTCTCTGCCTGCCTCTCTTTCTACTTGTGATCTCTCTGTCTCTGTTAAATAAATAAAATAAAATCTTTTTAAAAAATTGGACTTTTCAACAAATATGCATTAGTCCATTAGACAATAGTTAACATATTTGAAACTCAAACTAAAAATATGTTAGCCTAGAATTTCATATAAAGCCAAATTGAACTTTAGTTTTACAGTCAAACTAACTAAACATGGAAGAAACTCCTGCCTGATTTATTCAAAAAATATGAACTTGCTGGCTTTTAACCTTTCTTTCAGAATCAAATGAAAAAATGGAAAGCACTTAGCACAGATTTTGGTCCAGTTTAAGTGGTAATTATTTTTATTATCAGTAATTTCCATATACTACATCTACCAATATAGAAAACCCCTTGCATAAAAAGGGGAACCTGAGTGGCTGGGTCAGTTAAAGCCTCTGCTTTCAGCTCAGGCCATGATCTCAGGGTCCTGGGATTGGGCCCTGAATTGGCTCTCTGCTCAGCAGGGAGCCTGCTTCCCCCCTCTGCATCTCCCTGCCTCCCTGCCTCTCTGCTTACTTGTGATCTCTATCTCTGTCAAATAAATAAATAAAATCTTAAAAAAAAGTTCCCCAAATATGACATAAATAAGCATTTTAGATTGGTGTAGCTATCAATGAAATATATTCTGTCATTTCTGTATGTATAAATATAAATATATAAAGGTACATTTCATCCACTAAATTATAAATTAAACCAAGATTATGTGTATTACATATAAAGATTGAACTGTAGTTTCTCCAAAGTCTCCATCATAAGATGCCTCAATTTTCATAATACCTAACAGAGAGTGCAGGTAATTCATATAGATTATAATAGAAGACTTGGGTGTATCACCCAAGGAGAGTAAGGAAAAAAGAAAACTGGCGCTATCTCCTTATAACAACAGCCATTGAAGGATTTTTTTTTAAATAAACATTGCTCAACAATCTATACTTTCATTGCCACCCCAATCAAATTCCACCGGTATTTATCAAAGTGTTGGAACAAACCATCTTAATATGTCTATGGAACCAGAAAAAACACTGAATTGCTAAGGAAATGTTGAAAAAGAAAAAACAAAGCTGGGGGCATCACATTGCCTGATTTCAAGCTTTACTACAAAGCTGTGATCACCAAGACAGCTTGGTACTGGCACAAAAACAGACACATAGACCAGTGGAACAGAGTGGAGAGCCCAGATATGGACCCACAACTCTATGGTCAAATAAACTTGCCAAGGCAGGAAAAAATTATCCAGTGGAAAAAAGACAGTCTCTTCAATAAATGATGCTGGGAAAATTGTAAAGCTGTATATAGAAGAATGAAACTTGACCATTCTCTTACACCATACATGAAGATAAACTCAAAATGGATAAAAGACCTCAATGTGAGGCAAAAATCTATCAAAATCCTAGGGGAGAACATAAGCAGTAACCACTCTGACATCAGCCAAAGCAACTTCTTTCAACATATGTCTCTAAAGGCAAAGGAAACAAAATCAAAAATGAATTTTTGGGACTTCCTCAAGATAAAAAGCTTCTGCACAGCAAAGGAAACAGTCAACAAAACAATGAGGCAACCTACCGAATGGGAGAAGATATTCACAAATGACACTTTAGACCAAGGTCTGATATGTAAGATCTATAAAGAACTCCTCAAACTCAGCATTCACAAAACAAATCATCACATCAAAAAAAATGGGCAGAAGACATGAACAGACACTTAACTTCTCTGAAGAAGACATAAAAATGGCTAATAAGTAGATGAAAATGTGTTCATCATCATTAGCCATCAGGGAGATTCAAATCCAAACCACGTTGAGATACAACCTTATACCAGTTAGAATGGCCAAAATCAACAAGACATTAAACAATAATTGTCGGAGAGGATGTGGAGAAAGAGTAACCCTCTTACACTGTTGGTGAGAATGCAAGTTGGTGCAGCCACGTTGGAAAACAGTGTGGAGATTCCTCAAGAAATTAAAAATAGAGCTACTCTATGACCCTGCAATTGCACTACTAGGTATTTACCCCAAAGATGCAGATGCAGTGAAAATAAGGGCCACATGTACCCCAATGTTCATAGCAGCAATGGCCACAATTGCTAAACTGTGGAAAGAGCCAAGATGCCCTTCAACAGACAAATGGATAAAGAAGATATGGTCCATATATACAATGGAATTTTATGCCTCCATCAGAAAGGATAAATACCCAAGTTTTGTATCAACATAGA
>JAPYYJ010001458.1:0-14131 GCA_028533885.1 Nasua narica | reverse complement strand
CTTATGGTTTGTCTCCTTCCCCATCCCATCTTGTTTCATTTCTCTTCCCCACCCCCCATGACCCCCTGCCCTGCCTCTCAAATTCTTCATATCAGAGCAATCATGTGATAATCGTCTTTCTCTGGCTGACTTATTTTGCTTAGCATAATACCCTCTAGTTCCATCCATGTCATTGCAAATGGCAAGATTTCGTTTCTCTTATTCGCTGCATAGTATTCCGTTGAATATATATACCACATCTTCTTGATCCATTCATCTGTTGATGGACATCTAGGTTCTTTCCATAGCTTGGCTATTGTGGACATTGCTGCTATAAACATTCAGGTGCACACGCCCCTTTGGATCACTACATTCGTATCTTTGAGGTAAATACCCAGTAGTGTGATTGCTGGGTGGTAGGTTAGCTCTATTTTCAACATTTTGAGGAATCTCCATACAGTTTTCCAGAGTGGTTGTACCAGCTTGCATTCCCACCAACAGTTTAGGAGGGTTCCCCTTTCTCTGCAACCTTGCCCACATCTGTCGTTCCCTGACTTGCTAATTTTAGCCATTCTGACTGGTGTGAGGTGGTATCTCACTGTGGTTTTGATTTGTATTTCTCTGATACCAAGTGATGTTGAGCATTTTTTCATGTGTCTGTTGGTCATTTGGATGTCCTCTTTCCTGAAATGTCTGTTCATAACATCTGCCCATTTCTTGATTGGATTATTTGTTCTTTGGGTGTTGAGTTTGAGAAGTTCTTTATAGATTTGGGGTATTAACCCTTTATCTGATATGTCATTTGCGAATATCTTCTCCCATTCTGTCAGTTGTCTTTTGGTTTTGTTGACAGTTTCCTTTGCTGTGCAAAGGTTTTTGATCTTGATGAAGTCCCAGTGGTTCATTTTTGCCCTTGCTTCCCTTGCCTTTGGAGATGTTTGTAGGAAGAAGTTGCCATGGCTGAGGTCAAAGAGGTTGTTGCCTGTGTTCTCCTCCAGGATTTTGATGGAGTCTTGTCTCACATTGAGGTCTTTGATCCACTTGGAGTCTATTTTTGTGTGTGGTGTAAGGATATGGTCCAGTTTCATTCTTTTGCATGTGGCTGTCCAGTTTTCCCAACACCATTTGTTGAAGAGACTATCTTTTTTCCATTGAATATTCTTTCCTGCTTTGTCAAAGATTGGTTGACCATAGAGTTGAAGTTCTATTTCTGGGCTCTCTATTCTCTTCCACTGATCTATCTGTCTGTTTTTGTGCCAGTACCACACTGTCTTGATGATTACAGCTTTGCAATATAGCTTGAAGTCTGGAATTGTGATGCCGCTGACTTTGGTTTTCTTTTTCAACATTCCTCTGGCTATTCACGGTCTTTTCTGGTTCCATATAAATTTTAGGATTATTTGTTCCATTCCTTTGAAATAAATTGATTGGGATTGCATTAAATGTATAGATTGCTTTAGGTAGCATAGAAATTTTCACAATATTTGTTCTTCCAATCCATAAGCATGGAACATTTTTCCATTTCTTTGTGTCTTCCTCAATTTCTTTCATGAGCACTTTGTAGTTTTCTGAGTACAGATTCTTTGCCTCTTTGGTTAGGTTTATTCCTGGGTATCTTATGGTTTTGGGTGCAATTGTAAATGGAATTGATGCCTTAATTTCTTTTTCTTCTGTTTTGCTGTTGCTGTATAGGAATGCAACTGATTTCTGTGCACTGATTTTATATCCTGACACTTGACTGAATTCCTATATGCGTTCTAGCAGTCTTGGAGTGGAGTCTTTTGGGTTTTCCATATAAAGTATCATATCATTTGCAAAGAGTGAGAGTTTGACTTCTTCTTTGCCAATTTGGATGCCTTATTAGCTACCTCTTAACATGTGGTCAGCTCTGTTAAGTATTTTCCCAAAATTAAATAACTTAATCTTTCCGAAACAAATTTATGAAGCTGGTACAACTTTTAGCCACATTTTATTGGTGGAAAAACTGAGGCACAAGCATTGGAAATGGAGTCACATACCATACAATTTCCCCCAGTTACATAGGTAGTTTGAATCAAAGCTAAGTTTTGAAGGTAACTTTTCTCAGAGGTTAAAATGTTGTGTGAATAGAGTGAGTGTATTCATACAGACTGCCTCATCAGAACTACCAGATGCATGACATGCTTACCATATCTCTAAGACCTAAAGATGTTTTTTCCTCTTTTTTAGGTATTTATTTATTATTATTTTCCCAAATAGTTTTATTTTATTTTTTCAGTGTTACAAGATTAATTGTTCATGCACCACACCCAGTGCTCCATGCAATACATGCCTTCCTCAATACCCACCACCAGGCTCACCCAACCCCCCATCCTCTCCTCTTCAAAACCCTCAGTTTGTTGCTCAGAGTCCACAGTCTCTCATGGTTCATAAAGATGGAGTTTAACTGTGAGGCACATTGTCCTTGATCAGCCCAGTTCTCAGAGAACTGACACTCTTACTAGGAATTAAAGATATGCATAGGTTAGTGAGTTCCACAGATGTATTAATATCTGATGGTATGAACATACGATTAGTTATAAAAAGTAGAGCTTATTATGAGGTGCAATTAAGCATCAGCAATCATGATGGATGAGATGTTTCTTGAGAGTGAGAGGAATTTTTCTTCACAGAACAAAATTTCTTAATACCTAGTTAGTCTGTCAGGTACCCTAAAAATTAATCTTTATGTGAAAAAAAAATTTTGAACCACGAATCATGAAACATTGCTCAGAAGGTAATGAGAATGTTGAGTCCTAAGAAAATCTCAAGATTGTCTATTTGTGCTTATTTAGAGACTTTAGTTTAGAACCCTGTTAGACAATTATTATGATAAATGAAGGGATTCAGCTAGTTACTGTGTTGATTCTACCCCAAACAACATTTTCTGAGACATCTCATGTCCCAAACATGGGACATTCTTACACTCCGCCCACTCTGGCATTATTAAAGTTAGCACATCTCTTTGCTAGTTTTCATTACCAATTAAGTAAATAAAATATTTCTGCAGGTTCCCTGAATTTGTGCCTCATGCTGTCAGGCCCAGCAGAGGAAGCTACAGAAGGAGTAATGACTTGGATCAGTGCCCACTGCCCAAATATCTCAAAGGCAAGGGCAGATGGCCACAAAGAAGGAGACACTTTGTTTGTTGTCTTGAAAACTAATCATCTCCACTACAGTAATGCTGTTGGCAAATGTTCCCTTTCACAATTCCATATTTAAGAATATTACTTTGAAAGTTATAAATTGTCAGTTATTATTTGATTATCTCAGCTTGGAGCTTGCTACATAATGACTTCCTCGGTAGGATGCTGAGCTGCTAATTCACAACCTCCTTCTGAAAAAGCTTTTCAGGAAATTTGTAACAAATCCATTAAATTAAAATGAATTTGTGCTATATCGAGAAGTAACTGAACCGTATGGGGCCAATCCAAATGACATTCTTTTTATTTTTTTTCTTGAACGCTAACAACATTCCATTTACTTCTCTTCAGTGAGAGGGGTAGGCCCTATTCTTTTATGGTCAGCATCCTAATATTTGGTGCTGAGGGAAATCAAACTCTTCACGAGATGCCTTTTGAAGTATCCTATCTAATGAAATACCCATCTAGCAACAATCTGCCTACCTTAGTTAGCAGCTCAGGCTGAAAATACTTCAAAAATGTAAGCTCATAAAATAAATGAGCATTTATGGTTGGGGGCTGTCACTCTAAAAGAGCAGCAACTTGCAACCCTGGCTACACATTAGAATTTCCCAGGGAGTTTCTAAAAGTCCAGGTGCCTGGACATACTCCAGACCAACTAAATCAGAATCCCTAGCAGCAGACCCAGGCATCAGTATTTCTTTAAATCTCCTCTGGTGCTTCATCTGTGCAGTTCTGGGGTAGTGGTGTTCAGACTTGAGTGTGCATAAACATTACCTGGAGGCCTTAATGAAATGCAGACTGCTGTCTTCCCTCCAACCTCTCGTTTCTGACTGAGTAGGGCTTGGATGAGGCTGAGAATTTGCTGTTGGTCTGGAGGCATGCTCTTGAGAGGATGGACTTCAAGCCTGTTTAGGAAACCTGAGTCCAAGTGTTGTAGCTAAAAACATCTGAGCCTCATTTTCAACATCTGCAAAATGGGGCATAATAATGAATCCTTCTAAAATTTTCTGAGAGAATCAAGTGGAACATTTGTGAACATCCATGATAAAATTTAAGGTTTGTAGTATTTGGGTTCCTTTAGTTTACAATGAGTAGAAACTTTTAAAGGATAATATTCAAAAAGGTAAAATTGTGACTTTAATATAAATGTGTTAATAATTTAATTTGTTAAATAATGATGTAAGATATGAAAACATCTTCAAAGGAGGATCTAAAGAACAGATCAGGGAGCTGAGATGAATTCACTAACAGATGCACACTTAGGCAATATTTCAGGCACTAAAATGTAATGTTTGGAAAAAAAATAGAATGCGTGGATAATCCCTTCTCAGACCAGAAATCAATTCTATCTCCCCAGGGGAAAACAGAATATTTGCATTGCCTTGAATAGGAACCATTTGCATCATGGTGGACACAAAATGCCTGCATCACCATCAGCCCTCCACAAATCCACTTCTATTTCTACAGAATTGCAAAACATCCTGGCCAATGATAGGCAAAGGCACTCATTCCATAACATCAGACAATCCCTCGAGGTGGAGTTCTGTTTGATATTGTCAGAATTCCATTGGAGGACATTGAGGACCAAATGATAGCCATTGTGACAAAATTATGAAATTTATAGTCTTACAGAATTCTCACAATAGTATTCCTACCTGAATTCTGAGAGGGTAAATTGCCTTGGCTTTTTTCCTCTGTTTCTTCTCTGTCTTTGGCAAAGGCCATGAGATCCCATGCTTTACTTTCAGGACTGGGAATCACCCTGGGCCAGAGAAACAGGTGCTCTTATGACTACAGGGGACCGTCCAATTGGGGCATTCCTTTCCACTCTTAGGCTCATCTCTGAGACAGTGCCTACTTGGATCCCATTGACAGAACTGTTTGTGTAAAATTGAAAATAATCAGTCAGCCATTTGAGGAAAAAATGAGGAAGCATTGCTTTCAAAGTGACTTAACTCATGTGTGAAAAATCTCTAGGGAACATGAAGAAAACACAAATGAAGGGAGTAGAAAAAAGAAGTAAGATCATATAACACTGTTGTTTTGAAGATAAAGGTGAAGAATTTCAGCTTTCTACACCTAATGGGGAAAATTCCTGCCAGACTTTTTCGAGAGAGATTAGTGTCTGCATCATGCAAAACAAGACTTCTGGAGAATAAAGAAAGGGGCAGAAATTTCCTTTTCAAAATTCCAGAATTTATGCTTGAAATTCATAAATGTTTTACATTTTTTTTAAAAAAGGAATAGTTTCACTCATATGTGGAACATAAAGAATAGCATGGAGAACCGTAGGGGAAGGGAAGGAAAACTGTATGGGAAGAAATCAGAAAAGGAGACAAACCATGGGGGACTCTGGACTCCAGGAAACAAACTGAAGGTTACAGAAGGGAGGGGAGATTGGGGGATGGGATTACAAGGTGATGGGTATTAAGGAGGGCATGTTTGATGATGAGCAGTGTGTAACTAATGAATCATTGCACACTACATCAAAAACTTATATTGGCTAACAGCATCACAATAATAAATAAATAAATAAATAAATAAATAAATAAATAAATAAATAAATACCCTTCCCTCCCCCAAAATAAAAGAGGAATAGTTGAGAAAGAAACATTACTGAAATGATCACGAGGTTGAAAGCTTATTTGCATTTATTAAATTCTGTCCCCCACACACTTTTTCTTATTTTTCAGGTGCTTGTTGAGAGCATTTTTATATTTCTCTATAAATAATGCTGTCATGAGCATAGTGGTCTGTCTCCTGATGAACCCAAGTGTTAGGAAACCTGAGTCCAAGTGTTGTAGCTAAAAACATCTGAGCCTCATTTTCAACATCTGCAAAATGGGGCATAATAATGAATCCTTCTAAAATTTTCTGAGAGAATCAAGTGGAACATTTGTGAACATCCATGATAAAATTTAAGGTTTGTAGTATTTGGGTTCCTTTTCTAGAGTTTCTCTAGAATATAACGTTGCAGTGGATTTGCTGAGTTTCTGGGTGCACACATATTCCATTTATAAGATAACACCCAGTTGTTTTGCAAAGTTCCTGTTCCCTCTGATTGTACCTCCAGCAGCATTGTGTAAGAATGCTAACTGCAGGCCTAGGATCCACCTGCAAAAAGGATTCATGCCCATTTGGCATTCAGAGTTGCAGTCAAGGGTATTTCCTTGAACATTTTTTTATTTGTTTGACCATCTCTGTGTCCATTTTCTGAAAAGCCAGTCCATGTGTTATATATATATATATATATATATATATATATATATATATATATATATATGATTTTATTTATTTATTTGACAGAGATCACAAGTAGAGATCACAAGTGGGCAGAAAGATGGGGAAGCAGGCTCTCTGCTGAGCAGAGAGCCCCATGCGGGGCTGGATCCCAGGACCCTGAGACCATGACCTGAGCCGAAGGGAGAGGCTTTAACCCACTGAGCCACCCAGGTGCCCCTATATATTTTTTTAATTTGAGTTTATGCTCTTTTATTTTTTTACTGCCTTCCAGAAATCTTTCTGGTTTCTGCATATTATCTGTTTACTGTAGGTTTCAAATACCATTTTCTGGCTTGTAGTTTGTATTTTTACTTCCTTTATGGGGTCTCTTAATAAATGGAATGAAAATAATAAATAATTAATAGAATAATAATAGAATAGAATAATAATAATAGAATAGAAAATAAATTATTGATAATTTAGTTTATTATTAATCTTTTTTGATGGTGAGCATTTTGTGTGTTTTATAATTTTATAAAAATTATAAAAGGGAAAGAAGTCATAAGTGCCTTTAACTGTGGAAGACAAACTGAGGGGTGATGAAAGGGAGTGGGTGGGGAATGCACTGGATGGGGGATGGGTATTAAGGAAGGCACTTGTTAAGATGAGCACTGGGTGTTGTATGTAAGTGATAAACCACTGAACTCTACTCCTGAATAATATTATTATTATTTTTAAAGATTTTATTTATTTATTTGACAAGGAGAGAGACATCACAAGTAGGCAGAGAGGCAGGCAGAGAGAGAGGGGGAAGCAGGCCCCTTGCTGAGCAGAGAGCCAGATGTGGGGCTTGATCCCAGGTCCCTGAGATCATGACCTGAGCCAAAGGCAGAGGCTTTAACCCACTGAGCCACCCAGATGACCTTATGTGTGTGTGTTTTTTTTTTAAATAATCCTTCTCTATACCAAAATCTTAAAGATAGTCTTGAGTTTTCTCCTAAAAGTGTACAAAACTTACCCTAAGCTTTTTTATCTTTTATCTGTGTGTGTATGTGTGCATGTGCATGTATGTGTATAATGTGAGGCGGGATGCAGTTTATTTTCCTTTTCTGGTAGGTAGTTTTTGTAGTACGGTTTATTAAAAATAGTGCATCTGTTCCTGACTAATAGTCATTGACATCTCTACTTTGTATTACTTTTCAACACATGCCTATATTTCTAGACCTTCTGTTCTGTTCCCTTGGTAACTGTATGTCGATGTGCAAATACCACACTGTCTTCATTCCTATCATCTTGTAATAAGTTCTGGTAGCTGGTAGGTCAAGCCTTCCCTACTTATAACTGTTGAATTCTGGTCTATAGAAATGCAGTGAATTTGCTTCATATTCATCATTCTTAGGCATTTTGATAACTAACTTGTAAATTGCTTTCCATTAGTTTCATTTTTTACACAATTGTTTAGTTTTCTTTCCTCCTTTCAAACTCATAACATCTATTATTTCTATGGCTGTGCAAACCTCAAGTACTATGTTAAATAAAGGTGGTATAAGTAGGGATCTTTATTATGCTCCTCCTTTTAGAGGGAATGCTTTTAAAGTTTCTCTGCTGAAAGTGATACTTTTTGGAGGCTTACCAGTTCAGAAAGTAACCTTCTATTCTTCAGCTGCTAAGAGTTTTTATCAGGAAGAGATGTCAATTTTATCAAATTCCTTTTCAATGTATATTGAGACAGTTATTAGAATTTTCTTAATATATTAATCAGGTGAGTTCCATTTATAATTGTTTATAATGTTAAACAATTTCCTGTATCTTTAAAATAAGCTTCAATTTGACAACAATATTTTAACTTTTTAATAAATTGCTCTATTTGGTGATCTTATATGTTGTTTAGAATTTCTGCATCCACATTCGTGATTATACTTAGCTAGTAATTCTTGTTCTCATACTTTTCCTTTTCCTTTATAATATTAAAGTTTCCATTATAGAACAGTGATACCTACTTTTTTTCCCCCTTGTCTGGGAGTTTTATCATGTTAGAATGATCTGTTCTTTCAAAGTTTAATTTAACTATTATGTAAAATGGCCTGGTGTTTTCTCTTGTGGGAATATTCTGAAATACAGATTCAATTGCCTTAATGGTTATAGGATTTTTCAGGTTTTTAATTCATTCTTGAATCTCTTTAGAAAGCTCATTTTTTTTCTAGATTCATTTTCTATTTGATCTAAGTTCTATTGACAGAGTTGTAAACTGTGTTTGTATTAACTTTTAATTATCTTTCTAATCACTGCTGCATGTGTTGTTATGGTCCTTCCTCATTTTTCAAAGGCTTGGATTATAATATTTTTATGTTTAATTGTAATTACTATTAAGGTTTCATTTTGATTTCTTCCTTGCCTCATGGGTAATTTATGATGTTTAATTGCTAAGATTATAACATTTAATTTATATTTTAGTAATTGATTTCTAAGTTAACTGCATTGTAGCCCAAGATAATAACTTTATACCAACTCTTTAAAAATTATTGAGCATGCTTTATGTCCTAATCTGTAGTTATTTTTTTTGAAGAATATGATCTATATGTACTTGAGAGAAGCAAATATTCTGAGTGTTCATTGTAGGGTACCTGGATGGCTCAGTTGGTTAAGTGTCTGCCTTCAGCTTAGATCATGATCCCTGGGTCCTGGGATCAAGCCCCACATCAGGCTCCCTGTTGAACAGGGTGCCTACTTCTCCCATTTCCTCTGCCTCTCCCTCCTGCTCCTGCTCTCTCTCTCTCTCTCAAATAAATAAATAAAATCTTTTTTTTTTAAAGAGTGTTCATTGTGGGGCTCAAATCTTTTAAATCCTGACTAATTCTTTTCCTAGATGACTTCATAATAATTAGCAAATGAATGTTAAAAAATCTCGCTATATAAATTTAAGAAACAAAATGTGTGAACATTTTGGGGGGAGAGTGAAAAAGGGAAAGAAGTCATAAGTGCCTTTAACTGTGGAAGACAAACTGAGGGGTGATGAAAGGGAGTGGGTGGGGAATGCACTGGATGGGGGATGGGTATTAAGGAAGGCACTTGTTAAGATGAGCACTGGGTGTTGTATGTAAGTGATAAACCACTGAACTCTACTCCTGAAACCAATATTGATCTCTTTATTATCTGACTACAATTTGAATTTTATTTTTTTTATTTTTTTAAAGATTTTATTTATTTATTTGACAGAGAGAGAGAGCACAAGCAGGCAGAGAGGCAGGCAGAGAGAGAGGGGGAAGCAGGCTCCCCACCAAGCAGAGAGCCCATCGTGGGGCTTGATCCCAGGACCCTGAGATCACAACCTAAGCTGAAGGCAGGGGCTTTAACCCACTGAACTACCCAGGCACCCCTACAATTTGAATTTTTAAAAAATGCCACTACGTAAGTGATTTGTCTATTTACCCTAGAGACTTATCAAGTATGATACAAATATAAATATTTAAACTATCTTTATAAGTGCATAAAAGCTTTGAGTTATTGTGTATTTCTTATTATCTAAACCTTTTATTATTATTAATCTGCCATTTACAACACAACTTTTGTAGTAAAATTCCTTTTGTTAATATTGTGATAGTGAGACCAACTTTCATGTGGTTACTATTTACCTGAAATACTTTTTCTGTTTTTCCCATATTCTTACTTCTGACCAGGAACACTGGTCAGGTATTTTGTAGACTTCCCATCTGTTGGGATTTACTTTTTTATATATTTTATTTTTTTAATTATTATGTTCAGTTAGCTAACCTATAGCACATTATTAGTTTTGATGTAATGTTCAATGATTCATTAGTTGCGAATAACACCCACTGCTCGTCAAAACATGTACCATTTTTAATACCCATAACCTCTTTTTTAATTTTTTTAAAGATTTTATTTATTTATTTGACAGAGAGGGAGAGAGATCACAAGTAGGCAGAGAGGCAGGCAGGGAGAGAGGGGAAAGAAGGCTCCCTGCTGAGCAGAGAGCTCGATGCGGGGGCTTGATCCCAGGACCCTGAGATCATGAGCTGAGGGCAGAGGCTTAACCCACTGAGCCACCCAGGTGCCCCAAATACCCATGACCTCTTTGACATTGGCCACAGCAACTTCTTTCAAGATATGGCTCTAAAGGCAAGGGAAACAAAAGCAAAAGTAACTTTTGGAATTTCATCAAGATAAAATCTTCTTCACAGCCAAGGAAACAGTCAACAAAACAAACGGGCAACCCACGGAATAGAAGATATTCTCAAATGACACTACAGACAGAGGGACTGATATCCAAAATCTATAAAGAACTTGTCAAACTCAACACCCCCAAAACAAAAAATCAAATAAAAAAAAATGGACAGAAGACATGAACTGACATTTCTCCAAAGAAGACATACAAATGGCTAATAGACACATGGAAAAATTTTCAACATCACTAGCCATCAAGTAAATACAAATCAAAACCACAGTGAGATACCACCTTATACCAGTTAGAATGGCAAAAATTAACAAGACAGGAAACAACAAATGTTGGTGAGGATTTAGAGGAGTGGGAACCCTCATACACTGTTGATGGGAATGTAAGCTGACAGCCACTCTGGAAAATAGTATGGAAGTTCCTCAAGGCATTAAATACAGAGCTACCCTATGACTCAGCAATTGCACAACTGGATATTTATCCTGAAGATACAGATGTAGTGAAAATAAGGGGCACATGCACCCCAATGTTCATAGCAGCAATGTCCACAATAGCCAAACTGTGGAAGGAGCTGAGATGTCCATCAACGGATGAATGAATAAAGAAGATGTGGTTCAGATACACGGTGAAATATTACTCAGCCATCAGAAAGGATGAATACTACCATTTACATTGACATAGATGGAACTGGAAGGGATTATGCTAAGTGAAATAAGTCAAGCAAAGAAAGACAGTTTTCATATGGTTTCACTCATATGTGGAACATAAGGAATAGAGCAGAAGATCACAGGGGAAGGGAGTCAAAAATTTTGTGATTTATTTGATTTTCTTTTCACAATTATGTTAGGATTGATGGTTTCCATGAGGAAGACTATGGAGGTAAAATGGCAATTTCATAACACCTATCAAGATTGCCTGACGCCAACATCAACAACCCTTGATGTTCATCTGGTTGGGGTTAACATTTGTCAAGTTCTTCCATTGAAGAGTTACTCTTTTCTTTTTGTATACTATCATCCTTGAAAGGAAGTTATTATGTACAGCTTAAAGTTAAGGATTTAGCAGTCTGAATGGACTCATGAATATTTATTTTGTATTCTGGATTATAATCCCAGACTGCTTTATTTATGTCATTACCAAATTGCTTTTACCATGGCCACTGGGACCTCTTACAGTTGGCTTCAGTGTTTTTTGAACAAACCGTCATGAATGTGGTTTTATTTGATTTTGTTTTTACCACGTTCTTGCTTGCTTGCACTAAAGGAGGCATTACCTTTCTGTCTCATAAGATGCACTCTTATCTTATACATTTCCTGTCCCTGTCTTAGAATTTGCTACGGAGGACTGGTTCCTTTTTTTTTGAAGAAGTGTACAGGTATACCATAAAGATATTGTGGGTTTAGTTCCAGACCACTGCAATAAAACAAATATCAAAATAAAGTAAGTCCAGTGAATATTTTGGTTTTCCAGTGCATATAAAAGTTATGTTCAGGGGCACCTGGGTGGCTCAGTCGTTAAGTGTCTGCCTTTGGCTCAGGTCATGATCCCAGGGCCCTGGGATCGAGCCCTGCATTGGGCTCCCTGGTTAGTGGGAAACCTGCTTCTTCCTCTCCTGTTCCCCCTGCTTGCGTTCCCTCTCTCGCTGTCTCTCTATCAAATAAATAAATAAATAAAATCTTTAAAAATAAACGAATAAATAAATAAATAAATATAAAAATGCTTGACTGGTAAAAAAAATGCTAGTCATTATCTGAGCTTTCAGTGAGTCATAATCCTTTTTGTTGATGGAGGGTTTTGCCTCAGTATTGATGACTATTGTCTGATCATGGTGGTGGCTATTGAAGTTTGTGTTGTCTGGGGCAATTTCTTAAAATAAGACAACAGTGAAGTTTGACTCTTTTTACAATTTCTGTGTAACATGTAGTGCTTTTTTTTTAAGATTTTATTTATGTATTTATTTTAGAAAGAGAGAGAGGAAGCACAAGCAGGGGTGGGACAGAGGGAGAAAGAGAGGGAATCTGAAGCAGACTCTGTGCTGATTGTGAAGCCTGACACAGAGCTCAATCTCATGACCCTGAGTTTATTACCTGAGCTGAAATCAAGAGTTGGAAGCTTAACAGACTGTTTTCACCCAGGTGCCCCGATGCAGTGCTATTCGATAACCTTTTACCCACAATAGAACTT
This sequence comes from Nasua narica, assembly GCA_028533885.1. Classification (NCBI taxonomy): domain Eukaryota; kingdom Metazoa; phylum Chordata; class Mammalia; order Carnivora; family Procyonidae; genus Nasua; species Nasua narica. The sequence goes on along the minus strand of JAPYYJ010001458.1, from coordinate 1,390 downwards.
CTTTTGCAATTGGATTCAAGGCTTTCAAATCTTACACTACTTTATCAACTAAGCAAATGTAATTTCTAATACTTTGTTGTAATTTCAACAATCTTCACAGCATCGTTACCAGGAGTAGATTCCATCTTGAGAAACCACTTTCTTTTGCTCATCTATAAGCAGCCACTCATCATCCGTTCAAGTTTTATCATTTACACGGGATTTCAGCAGTTCAGGCTCCACTTCTAATTCTCTTGCTATTTCTATCACATTGTAGTAACTTCCTACAATGTAGTCCTGAACACTTCAAAGCCATTCATGAGGGTTGGAATCAACTTCTTATAAACTCCTGTTTATGATGGTATTTTAACCTCTTCCCATGAATCATGAATGTTCTTAAGGGCATCTAGAATGGTGAATCATTTTCAGAAGGTTTTTAATTTACTTGCTCAGATCCATCAGAGGAATCACTGCCTATTGTAACTATAATCTCAAAAAATGTATTTCTAAAATAACAAGAACTAAAATTTAAAATTACTCCTTGATCCATTGGCAGCATTAAGTGCCTTATTCACAGGCATGAAATAATATTAAGCTCATTGGACATCTGAATCAGAGCTCTTGGGTGACCAAGTGCATTGTAACTGAGAAGTAATATTTTGAAAGGAAATATTTAAAAAATATTTTCAAATACTTTCAAAAATTTGAAAATAATATTTTGAAAGTAATATTTTTAAATTTCAAATATTGAAATTTGAAATATCAATATTTGAAATATTGAATATTCAAATATTTTGAATATTTTGAAATATAGAGGATATTTCAAATATCATTGAAAGTAATATTTTGGAAGCCAGCATTACCCTGATCCCCAAACCAGACAAAGACCCCATCAAAAAGGAGAATTTCAGACCAATATCCTTGATGAATATGGATGCTAAGATTCTCAAAGAGATCCTAGCTAATAGGATCCAACAGCACTTAAAAAGATTATTCATCATGACCAGGTGACATTTATCCCTGGGATGCAAGGGTGGTTCAACATTCGCAAATCAATCCATGTGATAGAACAAGAAGAGAAGAGAGAAGAACCACATGGTGCTTTCAATAGATGCAGAAAAAGCATTTGACAAAATTCAGCATCTGTTCCTGATTAAAACTCTTCAAAGTATAGGGATAGAAGGAACATTCCTCAACATCATAAGTCTATCTATGAAAAGCCCATAGCAAATATCATTCTCAATGGGGAAAAGCTGACAGCCTTCCCTTTGAGATCAGGAACACGTCAAGGATGCCCACTCTCACCACTCCTGTTCAACATAGTAATAGAAGTCCTAGCAACAGCAATCAGACAACAAAAAGAAATAAAAGGTATTCAAATTGGAAATGAAGAAGTCAAACTCTCTCTCTT
>JAPYYJ010001457.1:0-14133 GCA_028533885.1 Nasua narica | reverse complement strand
CCTAGATGTCCATCAACAGATGAATGGATCAAGAAGATGTGGTGTATATATTCAATGGAATACTATGCAGCCATCAAGAGAAACAAAATCCTGCCATTTGCAACAACGTGGCTGGAACTAGAGGGTATTATGCTAAGTGAAATAAGTCAGTCAGAGAAAGACAATTATCACACGATCACTCTGATATGAAGAATTTGAGAGGCAGGGCAGGGGGTCGTGGGGGGGGTGGGGAAGAGAAATGAAACAAGATGGGATGGGGAAGGAGACAAACCATAAGAGACTCCTCAACTCACAAAACAAACTAAGGGTGGCTGGGAGGTAGGGGGGGTAAGGATATGGACATTGGGGAGGGTATGTGCTATGCCAAATGCTGTGAAATGTGTAAGCCTGATGATTCACAGGCATGTACCCTGGGGCAAATAATACATTATATATTAATTAAAAAATAAAAAAAAAAGACATATATCACTTTACTGTAATTTGAGTCCTTCAATTATTCTTGGCTTAATTTTAATAATTATTACTTAGTAGGATTTCCTGATAAATTTCCATTTTTTAAAAAGATTTTTACTTATTTGACAGAGAAAGAGACAGCAAGAGAGGGAACACAGGCAGGGGAAGTGGGAGAGGGAGAAGCAGGCTTCTCATTGAGCAGGGAGCCCGATGTGGGACTCGATCCCAGAATCCTGGGATCAGGACCTGAGCTGAAGGCAGAGGCTTAATGACTGAGCCACCCAGGTGCACCAAATTTCCATCCTTTTTAATGTATATTGGTAAAACCATGATTAGTTCCTTTTATTGAAGTGTTAGCAATATAGTAAGACAAAAAATATGCTTCAGAAGAATTATACTAATTCATTTACTTTGATTACCTTAGAGAAAACTCCAACAGGAAGTAGCCACCACCTAAAATCTGAATGGGAGACGGAAAATCACTTGATGATCTCAGTTAATAATCCTGAGAGAAATTTTAAGAAAAAAGCAAATATAAAAATGTCTTCAAACTAAATCTAAGTCAGAAATATACGCTAGGGAAAAGAAGAGTTTCGATTAGTAAACTAGCCAGATGTCAATATATTTGACAAGTTAGAACATAAATGGGCCCATTCTCGCCAAGTCAGCAGTCCTTACTAAAGACATCTCAGACTTATGAGTGGAAAATTTATCAGCCACCCTGGGGTAGAGAGTTTGAAAGAAGACATGAAAAAGCAAATTTGACTTTTTTTATTTTTATTTTTAAGAGATTCTATTTTTAAGTAATCTCTACCCATAAGGTGGGGCTCAAACTTACAACCCTGAGATCAAGAGTCGCAGGCTTTACCAACTGAACCAGCTGGGCGCCCCTGACATTTTTTTTTTTTTAAAGATTTTATTTATTTATTAGGAAAGAGTGAGAGAGAGCATGAGAAGGGAGAAGGTCAGAGTGAGAAGCGGACTCCCCTTGGAGCTGAGAGCCCGATGTGGGACTCGATCCCGGGACTCCGGGATCATGACCTGAGCTGAAGGCAGTCGCTCAACCAACTGCGCCACCCAGGGGCCCCTGACATTTTGTATTTTTAATTTTTATGTCTTTATTTGAAAGAAAGAGAGAGAGAGAGCACAAGCGGTAGGGAGGGGCAGACGGAGAGGGAGAAGCAGCTCCCCACTGAGCAGGGAGCACCATACAGGGCTCGATCCCAGGGTCCCGGGCTCATGACCTGAGCAGAAGGCAAATGCTTAACCGGCTGAGCCACCCAGGTGCCTCAACACTTTTTATTTTTTAAAAAAAAAGTTTGGAGATTCGTTTTGTCAAATAGTATTAGTAGTCATAAAAATTCAGTTGTTGACTGAACCTAGAAAAACTACTTTACAGTAGGTTTAAAAAAAAATAAAAGGAAGAGGAGATAACGAAAATAAATAAAGGGAAATTATAGAGATGGAACCGAGGTGGGCCAGATGAAGAGAACTCCAGAACGAATGTAGGAGTCGTCTCAATGGAGGATAGGGAAATTATGGCCCACCTACAAAGTGCTAATCATGACCAGAGATGCTTCACGGGGATCATCACCCTTAATCTTGGCACCAGCTCTGGGAGGACAGTATTATTACCCTCACTTGACACCTCGGTTTATGAAACTCGAGGTCACATCACACAGGACAGATGTGAAATGCCTGACTTCAACTCTTCCCATGCTTTTCCTATAACAATGGATCTGTAAAAAAAAAAAAAAAACCATAGGGAAACCTTTAGCTATAGTTTACTTAATATTTAACAACCTCAAACTTGCCTTGAATTTAGTAAGAACTCAACAGGATAGTCCTGTACTTAGTCTCATGCAAGAGACTGTTTTCAAATAACACAGAAGATGATCAAATTAAAAAGATAAAAGCTTAGTTTCCAAAGCTCAGTTAAAAAAAAAAAAAGCCATTGTATGAACAAATAATTAAGGTGGGGATACAGGAAAAGCTTGGTAACATTTTCATTCATATATTAGAAGTGTTAAAAAAAAATTAGGTACACATTAGAGAGACAAATTGGCATGGCTTTTCAGAAAGCCTGTATTGCTTATTGACTCCACACTAAAAAATGAGCAATTTGGCCATCATTCCTCAAACAGTAGTCTTAACGTTTCCTGGCAGTTATTTCTGAAGAGTAAACAAAATAGATAAGATCTACTCCACCGATAGAGAGGAAATAGAAGCAAGCCAAGATAAAGGCAAATACCACAGACAACACAAGGCCAATTCAAATAGACTAGTGGAATTTTCTCCCCAAAGCAGTTCAGAAATGGTCTTCCTCATGATGTAAGTTAAGATGCATTTTGAACCAAATGCATTGCTCTGGGTGCTAGTTACCTGGATGAGTTCGCAGAGAATTCATCAAACTGTACTATTTCTCATTATTTCTTAAGCATCCAATAAGGGTAACAAAACGAGATTCATCTGTGTCCTGAGTTGCTCTCCCTTCTTACTATTTACTATCAAGAATGAGAATCTTGGGGCGCCTGCCTTGGCTCAGGTCGTGATCCCAGGTGCTGGGATCGAGCCCCATGTCAGGCTCCCTGCTTAGCGGGGAGTCTGCTTCTTCCTCTCCCTCTACTGCTCCCCCTGCTTCTGTGCTCGCTTGCTTGTTCTCAAATAAAATCTTAAAAAAAAAAAATGAGAATCTTCAGTCTGGATTACTAGATTTAAAGGTATTCTATGTTTTATTCCTATCTATACCCACCCTGGCATTTAGCATTCCGCACAGAATAGGTATCTAATGAGTCTCCCCCTCCAACCCCTGCTGTCCCACCGGATGAACGAATGAATGAATGCTTCTGTGAACTAGCAAACCAGATTCCCTACTAAGGCAAAATATTCAAATAGTTGGGACAGGTATTTTTCCCTAACCACATGAGCTGGCAAAAATCAAACTGCTTTACCCTCTCTTTCCCTTGAGGCAACATATACCTAATTTCTTGTACATAAAATGCAAGTGTAAAGTTTGATGAATTTCTGTGAACTCATGCAGGTAACTAGCACCTAGAGCAAGAAATAGAACATGACCAGCATCTCAGAAGCCCCTATCATGGTCCCCTCTTGGTCACTACCTCCCCCCAGAGGTAACCACTGTCTTAATTTCAAAGGTCATAGATCAGTTATACTGTTTTTAGACTTTAAATAAATGGAATCACAGGGTAGGTAGCATTTTATGCTTGGCTTCTTTGACTCATTTTGCTTAAGAGATTCATATGTGTTTTACGTGTAACAAAGGTTCATCCATTCTCATTGCTTTTTAATACCTCACTGTACAAACTCACTACAATTTATGCCATCCTCTTGAACATTTGGGGTGTCTCTTATTTAGGGCTATTACAATTCTGTAAACGTATTCTTGTATGTGTTTTTTGGTGGACATATGTTAAGGCATTTCGGGTGGGTATATGCCCAGGAGTGGAAATGCTAGATCATAAGGCACGTACATATATGTCAGCTTTGGTAGATATTCCCAGTTTACCAGAGTGGTCGAACTAATTTACGCTATTAGCAATGAGAGTTCCGGCAGCTGTCTTCAACACTTGGAATCGCCTGTCATTTTAATTTTCTTAGCTATTTTGTTGGGAGTGCAGTGGTATCACACTGTGGTTTTAATTTGCATGTCTCTGACGACTAATGAAGTTATGTATCATTTATTAATCACCTGGATAATCTTTTGCCTAAACTATCTTCCAAGTCTTTTCTCCATTCCTGAGACTTCTTGACCTGTCTCTGGGATCACTGCAGAATCTATTTGACGATATCTAGACTTGGCTTCTTTCTCATAGGAGAAGGGTCACCACCCACCTACCATCACTAATAACATGACCTCGCTAGAGCAATGTGTGGAACAAGCTTGCACAACAAAGCAGTTTGGATATACTAGAGTGCTGACCAGGTAAGAAGGGATAAACAGAATCGTGTGTTTATAGCCCAGCTTTGGACTCGAAACCGTGAAAGTGTAAAACAGCCTATTTACCCTTTACCGATGTAATTTGTCCCCAAAAGAAACCTTCCTTTGTTCATCACTGCTCTTTAACGGTACCATTCCCCAGAATCTTCAGTAAATTCACAAAACTTATGGGACATTCTTTCACTCACTCAGTGAATATTTACTAAATAACCACCTTGTGCCATGTACAGTTCTAGATGCTCAGAGTAAAGCTGTGAAGAAAACAAAAATAACTTTGCTTCCAGTTCTCTCTCTCACTCACACACACACACACACACACACACACACACACCCTTTCCTTTTTCATGGAGGGTGAGGTGCATGAAGCCAAAGATAGTTAGGTTGCGGGACATAAAGGGTGAGGACTCTGGAGTTCAAAAGAGAGACTAACTTGGGTTCGCCTGGCTCTATCACTTCTGTGCATGAATCGAAAAGTTCTTTAACTTCTCTGATCTTCAATATCCTCTGCAAAATGTAAATTTTTTTTTCAGGATTTCTCTGAGAATTAAATGAGATGACATATACAAACAGCACCCAAGAAAACATCTGGCATTTTAAATAGTGGATGATCGGTACATGGCCGCAATTAAAAAGGAGAATAGGTTGATTTCACTCGGTTACAGATGAGATCTTTACTACAAACAGAAGCACAAAACTGCTTCTGTTCATACATACTGCTCTTTCTGATGTACTATCACAAAAGTCTTTGAATTATACAATTATTCATGCTACTGGAGAGGTAAACCGTTAAGATATTAGAAAGCAATAGTTCACAAGAAAACATCAACTTTTAAAGCACTAAGCTTTAACCCATTTACAAGCTCAACTTCCATCCTAGGGGATAAGGCTTCAACCCTCTAGATTCAATCCCATAAATTGGCCATGAAGAAACTGAGCAGTTGGCAAGTGGGACATGATGGAGAGCCGGTATCATGAATAGAGGAAAGAATGAGCAGTTCTGGAGTCCACGGAGTGTGGGGATTTGTGATAGTTGGCCATGACTCTTGAGGGGCCCTTGGAAGCTATTCCTGTGGATGTGTCACAAGAGATACTGACTCCTCTGTGTCATGGGCTTAGAAGATCTCACCTCTTGCTCTTGGTTGAATGAGAGAGAGTGCAGCACAAATTCTCTAATTTTTATGGATGTTAACACTAAGAAGCCTTGTTTACAAAAACAAGCAGATATGACCGTATGACCCAGCAATTCTACTCTTAGGCATATACCCAAGAGAAATGAAAACATGTGTCCACTCAAAAATACCTAAAATACCTAAAGAGAGATGAACCAATCTACACATATCCTTATTTTACGTGCATTTCTGTTTAAAGACGCCATCTTTAATACATATTGTCAATCCTTTAACATTGAACTCACAGCTAAGAGTCCTTTAACTCATGCCTGAATGAAGCTTCTCTAACACAGGTCTTCTGTCTATAAAGCACATCACAGCCTTCCTGTGCTTAGGAATGCTGAACATCAGTTCACCATCACGCTTGGGGCCTATGTGGAGGGGCAAACCCATCAGCAAAAAGCACAGAAATGTCAAACTGTGGCACCAAATAGATGGCAAAGAGGACACTTGTTTACGTGGCACTTGAGCCAAAATAAGAAGGCAGAGTGTAGTTGGTTTGACCTCAGCTGGGAATATGTGCCACGAGTACCTGTCCTGGGGTAGCAGGTAAATTTTAATGAGCAGGCAAATTTCCAAATCAGAATTCATGAGTAGGGATAGACTGTATATGAATAGTCATGGCAGCTAAAAAGCTGATACGGCCCAAATATCATCAACTAATGGATGAATAAAACATGGCCTATCCACACAGTGGAATATTACTCAGCCATAAAAAGGAACGAAAACAGATCTATGCTACAACATGGAGGAACACTGAAAACACGTTAAATGAAAGAAGCCAGACATAAAGGTTACTTATTACGTGACTCCATTTATCTGATATGTCCAGGACAAGCAAAATCCATAGAGACAGAAAGATTAGTAGGCTGCCAGAGGCTGGGGAGGGGGAAAATAGTGTCTACTAATAGGTATGGAGTTTCTTTTGGGGATGATGAGAATATTCTGGAAATAGTGGTGATGTTTGTGTTTGCACAACTCTGAATATACAGAAACCACTGAATTGTACAATTTAAAGGAGTGAATTCCGTGGTGTATGAATTATATCCTAATAAAGCTATTATTAAAAGAAAACAAGAAGATGGGACTGGATGAGCTTTTGTTAAAGCAAACTTCTGTGATACATGCACACACTGCATACATAATGACCTAAGAATTCCGGTTACCATCAGCTAACAGGTTGGTAAGTTCCATTCATTTTGTCAAAAGCAAAGCAAGAATCAACCTGACTTGAAAAAGTAGGTGTTACCTGGTCTTTGAGACTTATTTCCTCAATACTGATGCCATTTTTTAAGCTGCTTCTTTCTTTGGCATCCTAGAGGTCTGTACAAATTCAAACGCATCTTACAACACACCATGATACAATTCTGGATTGCTGAGGAGGCTCATTGTGCATAAGGACAGAAGAAATTGTGAAAGGGAACGAGAGAATGAACCTGTATGTCCATTACAGGCATTCTCCCGGGCATATCAACTTAAGAATACATGTAGAAGAATTCAGAAACTGATTCCCCTGCAACTACCCATGCCTAATATTGCTTAGAAGTCTGTTAACAGCTAGGAGCACCTGTGCCCAGCGTGAAGACAGCCTGTTAAGGAGCGGAAACTCAAATGTCAGTTTCCCCCAGTCCTTTCCCTTTCTCACCAGCAACTTAATTCAGGCCTCCCTTTGTTGGCAAGTAACAGTTACTGTTTTAAGTCTACAACTATCATACTATCCCCTTTGTTGGCAAGTAACAGTTACTGTTTTAAGTCTACAACTATCATACTATCCCAAAGAGGCTTTTTGGTTTATTTAAGTAGGCTCCGTGCCCAGTGCGGAGCCCAACATGGGCCTTGAACTCACAACCCTGAGCTCAAGACCTGAGCTGAGATCAAAAGTCAGACTGAGCAACTCAGGAGCCCCCTAAAAAGGTTTTAAATTTCAAGAGGACAGACTCCCTCTTATGTTTCCTTTTATTCCCCTCGTATTACTGAGCATGAACTTTGTTAAAAGATATTCAGTATGCATAAAATGTTGCTAACAATAAAAACTACTCCTTGCTAAAGAAAACCAGGCAGTGTAATATTCCTGTGTAAATTGGGAATAACAGGACTGGATAATGAATACAAATGATTCTTCAAAGCCCTCACATAGGAAAATGTTGAGCCCTCTGACCCTGGAAAACAGCAGAGACTGAGAAATCGCCACACCCTTTGTGTTCCAAAAATAGCTTCCTGAATGGAAATACCTTCCCCAGATGACTTAAAAAGATTCACAGATGCCCTTCCCTCTTGGTTTACCTATGATAAAGCCAGACAGGCCCTCGAAATGTCCATTCTTTGTCTCATAAGTGATTAGCCCAACTGTTTGTCCGCACATGTGAATCAGAACAAGATGCTTGTTAACTAAAGCTTGGGGAAGCTCTTCTCCTCACCAGTCCTCCTGTCTCCTCGCACTCAGTTCTTTCTGCAGCCTTGTTTATTCCTCCCAATAAAAGCAAAAACTTTTTTTTTTTTTTGGCCTAACTTGAGATACTTGTAGATCTGTCAGGTCATTCTATTTGAATAGACCCCACTCCCTACTACAATGGTCCCTTCCTCTTCCTTGAAACAATCCTTTCAAATAAAGACTTTTCCTTACTAATTTGGAATTTGTGTTTTGACACATTATATAATGTAAATTTCTTTCAGAATAACCACACTCACAGTAGACTTACATCTTAGCCTATTTTCAAGGCTATTCATATAGATGGTATAATGGTAACTCGGACATTCAATATATCAAAGAACTATCCCTCCTCTACTTCTTTAGACTTAAATTTTACTAACTATACTCTGAAATTCTTGTGACCTAGTATATAGAATGTGTCCCATCTACTAGTTCCCATATATCAAAGACTATGCTTCCCCCAAACCACCCAATCTGCCACTACCTACTTTCATTTCTACAGCTTTCTGAGAAACTTTATGAATTGCGTAATTTAAAAGCTAGCAAAATGCAGATCTGAAAGGAAATAGGTAGTTACTTATATGGGGAAAAAAAAAGCCCCGAATGATTTAAAACATGAAGCATAATTTAGTCCATATAGTGGAAGAGGAGAAAACTAAAAAAGCTGCTTATTTCAGAATAAAAAAAAAATGAACAGTCCCTCATCTCACAGTTTTTCATAGTGTTACATTTCCTGGATGTGATATTAAGATGAAATTGAATATACAAGCCAGAGAGCTTTGAGAGCTCTAGTATATAAACATGACAGCCATACCTAAGTCATAGGAGATGGGAAATCCAGCTTGAGAGGTTTAAGAGTAAAATGATATGAAAGACTATGGCCAATACACCTTATGTAATATCGAGCCATATTTTTACACATGGAATTATAATGAACAAGTCATTTCAGTTTAACAAATAGCCACATACTTTCAGAAGCAGAGGTGGCAAACTTAAGTCTTCTCTGCATTTTTTAAAACGCAAAACAAGAAGATGAAATTGGGATTTTCTTTTTCCAGAGTTGATCTGACGACAGTCATGATAAATTGCCTCAGCTTTAGAGATTCATCAGCAGTTACTCACAGAACAGTACCTGCCAACAGGATTTGATTAGCAATTCAATTATAAACTTGACATTTGTAAAATTCAGATCTTATTTTAAATATTGTAGTCCAGAAATGCTTGTCACAATATAGCAAAATGATCTAATCATTAAAAAAAGCAGATAGGTTTTTAAAGTTAACTCTTCGGTCTCAAAAGGTTCAATACTGTCACAAAAAAGGCCAGAAGGGAAAACAGCCAAAGATGTACCACTGAGGCAGTTTGCTAAAATAGCACTCATACTTTATTGCCGAAGATCTACAGAAATACTTGATTTTTCTATATAAAATGGGCCTTAAAAATAAACGAAAAACCTGGAGCATTTGGGTGGCTCAGGAGGTTGAACGTCTGACTCTTGGTTTGGGCTCAGGTCACGATTTCCTGGGTCATGGGATCGAGCCCTGCAACAGGCTCTGCACTCAGTGGGGAATCTGCTGGAGATTCTCTCCCTCTGCCCCTCCCCCCGCTCACATGTGTGCACATGCGTTTTCTCTCTCAGATAAATAAACCCTTAAAAAAATAAAAGTTAACAAAAATCCTAACGGGAAAACCCCCTTTAGGAATATATATTACCCAGTGAGCCATACAGTAATTAAATGACTACTATCGTCAGAAGTTACTTAAAGGGAGTGTTTTCGTTGAAAATTATTCACTAGGTAGAAGATGTTTTCTAGCAGTTTTTCTCAAACTACTCCATGAAATACAAAACCCTATTTTCCCCAAAGAACCACTATTCACAACCATGATTTTTTAAATACTAGCGAAGTTTAAGGACTCCATCAACCATTAAGTCTATGATTATTAATACCAGTGCTCAGAAATGACCTGATAACTCCAAGTTAAATTAATATTTTTCACATATATATGACATGGCACACATAAAGGCTAATTCATTAGTGTTTGAAACAATCGGTCTTTTCATTTCAAATATTTATTGACTTTGATATATTAAATCTGTGGTCAGAATTTACAAACACATGATCAAGCTGCTCAAGAATCCTATTTTATAGTATTTTATATGACAAAATAAAACAGAAATATAAGCCTTAATCTCCTGGAATTTGCTAGATTATTTCCAACCATTTCAACTGTAAAACACAGTGGAAAAAAAAGTGGCTTTAAGAAAATGCAACAGCAAAGAAAAGGTTTTGGCAAAAGCTTGCTGCACGCAAAAGGAAGAGATGGAGATTTATTAACTAGACCAGTAATTATTCCACATAACGAACATAAATTCACTATGTAAATTAAATCTATTAAATATTCATGTTTCCTGAGGAAAACGAGTGACAGTTTTTGATTATGCAATCAGTTACATTAGTTGGAGTTTGCCTATACAGAACAATTTGGATTATCTGGAAACCAAAACCTGAAGTTAAAATGTTTTTGCCTGTATGCCCAAATCTTTATGGGCTAATTACTCATTTTGTGGATGAGTGCATTGATTAGGAGGAAATTTTTTAAGGTTATTTATTTTAAAATAATTGTACATTAATAAAAAGTACAAAAATAGCAAAGACATTCTGCATACCCTTAAATCAGTTTCCCATGTAGGGGAGCAAAATTTGCCACCCCAGGAAGTGTTTCTTTGGCATATGGATTATTTTAGGCTGCTTACTTTTAAAAGAAAAAATATCCTGGAGATCATCTCTTCCCCTGAACATTTAGGTGGTTTCTAGAAGTAAGCACTCTTAGCATATTGATATGGATCCTTCTAATTCTTTGTGCAGGTTTTTTTTTTTTCTACTTAACATAATACAGAATATTATACTGTGATTTCTCTTTTTTTATTTAAATAACAATAAAGGTCGAGGTAGCTCTATGGCTTAGTTGGTTAAAGCATCTGTCTTGTAAATAATAATAAAATTTGGAGATTATTTTATGTCATTCATATTCTCCTAGGCTGGTTATTTTAAGATTTTTTAAAAAAACCTTTTATTTGACAGAGAGAGAGAGAGAGAGAGAGAGAGAGCGAGAGAGAGCGCGCGCGCGCATGAGCGCACACAAGCAGGGGAACAGCAGAGGGAGAGGGAGAAGCAGGCTCCCCGCTGAGCAAGGAGCCCTACGTGGGACTCGATCCTAGGAGCCTGGGATCATGACCTGAGCTGAAGGCAGACACTTAACTGACTGAGCCACCCAGGTGCTCCTAGGCTGATTATTTTTAAGACACAGAAGACTTAACAAGTTCATTTTTTTTTTTTTTTGCCTTCTAAATGGTCTAAAAAACAACAACAACAACAACAACAATTAGAGGACCTGCTCCACGAGAAAGCTGTCACCAGAGAACTACACTATAATATGAACTAGGTACGGTAGACAGCACCCTAGCAAAGCCTGTTTGATGTTCCACTGTATCTAGATGACCCAGCAAACATTTGTTTATGAAACATGTACTCTTTCCATTCTTCCTGTGAATTGCCTTCCTTCCCTTTGAAGTACTAGATTCACATCCTCTTTTCCTGAAGTCCAGAATGATATACATACCTCATTTTGCCTGTCTTTGAAATCCCATGTTTATGTAGATTTCCTGTAAATGGGTAATTAAATTTGATATTCTCCTGTTAATCTGGCTCACGTCACTTTAATTCTCAGACCCACTGGAAGAAATCTTAAGGGTATGGGAAAATTTTCCTCCCCAGGACCCCTGACGTTAACACCTTATGTACCTTACTATAGTACAGTGGCAACACCAGGAGACTGACCTTGGTACAATCGACAGACCTTATTCAGATTTCACCAGGTTCACATGGACCTGTGTGTATGTAGAGCTACTCAATTTTATCACCGTGTATAAGTTCATGTAGTCACTGTCACAACAGAGATAAAGAAGTGTTCACAAAGATCCCCCACAATGATCCTAACACACTATCCCTTCAGAGTCATACCTACCTCCCCTTCTCTCATGCTTCTCACAAAAACTTTGTGATCCTTAATACCTGACAATCACTAATCTGTTGTCCAGTTCTGTAATTTTATTACTTCAAAACATATAAAAAAAAAAACTTATATAAAGGGAATCATATGGTATATGACCTTTCGGAAAGTTTTTTTTTAAACATAGCACAATTCCCTTGAGATCTACCCAAGTAGTTGCATGCATCAACAGGTTTTGTGGTTTTTGGTTTTTTTTGCTGCATAGTTATTCCATGCTATGGATGTAACCCAATTTGTTTAACCATTTATCCACTGGAGGATATTTTAGTTCTTTTGAAATTTTACCCATTTCAAATAGAACTGCTATGAAAACTTGTTGCAGGTCTTCATGTGAACATAGGTTTTCCCTTCTCTGAGATGTACATTTCCCTGGAGTACAACCACTGAATTGTTTGGCACGTCTATATTTAGTTTTTCAAAGAAACTGCTAGACTATTTTCCGGAGTGATTTTATCCTATATATTCCCAACAACAATGTATAAAAGATCCAGTTGCTCCACATTTTTGCCAGAACAAAGTGTTATTTTTTATTACAGCTGTTCTAATAATCGCAATATCTTTTTGTGGTTTAAATTTGTATTTCTTTCATAACTAAAGATGAACATTATTTGCATGTGCTTGGTACGAATTTGTATAATTCTTTCCTGGAAAATGTTCATGTTTTTTTGCCTACTGGCTAACTTGATTTTTAAAAATTAATTAAATTTATTTTACTGTTGGATTTTCTCTCATTTAGATTGTACACTGGTGTCATGTCTAAAAACTCCATATCCTAGGTCCTAGTGATTTTCTGGTATTTTTTTTTTAAAAACTACATAGTTTTATGATTTACCTTCAAATCTAGGATAAGCATGGAGGTAATTTTTATATAAAATGTTAGATTTAAATTGAGGTTCAATTTTTGGCCTGTGGATATCCACTTGCTCTATTACCATTTGTTAAGTAACACTATTCTTGCGGCACCTGGGTAGCTCAGTTAGGCGTTGGACTCTTGGTTTCGGTTCAGACCCCAATCTCAGGGTTGTGAAATCAAGGCCCACATTGGGCTCTGTGCTCAGCGGGGAGTCTGCTTGAGATTCTTTCCCCCCTCCCTTTCCCTCTGCTCCTCACCCCACTCTCTAAAATAAATAAAATCTTTAGAAAAATTATTTTTTCCTCATTGAATTGGGTTTGAACTTTTGTCAGAAATCAGTTGGCTGTACAGGTGGGGCCACTTCCCAGCAATCTAATCTGTTCCACTGATCAGTCTGGTCCTCTGCCAGTACCACACTGTATTAACTCCTATAGCTATATGAATCTTAACAAATGGAGTAGAATGATTTCTCCTACTTTCTTACAGCTTTTCAAAACTGCTTTCTCTAGTCTTATTTTTGCCTTTCCATATATAATCTAGGATAAGCTTTCCATACCCACAACAAATATTCCTGGGAATTTAACTGGAATTGGAGCAAATCCATAGGTAAACCTGGGAAGAAATGACATCTTTACTTTGTTGAATCATCCAGTCCATGAAGAGAGTATCTCTAGTAATGAGATTGAAACAGTGATCAAAAACCTCCCAAAAAACAAGAGTCCAGGGCCTGACGGATTCCCTGGGGAATTCTACCAAACATTCAAGGAAGAAATAATACCTATTCTCCTGAAACTGTTTCAAAAAATAGAAACAGAAGGGAAACTTCCAGACTCTTTCTATGAAGCCAGAGTTACCCTGATCCCCAAACCAGGTAAAGACCCCACCAAAAAGGAAAATTTCAGACCAATATCCCTGATGAATATGGATGCCAAGATTCTCAACAAGATCCTAGCTAATAGGATCCAACAGCATATTAAAAAGATTATTCATCATGACCAGGTGGGATTTACCCCTGGGATGCAAGCGTGGTTCAATATTCGCAAATCAATCCATGGGATAGAACAAATCCACAAGAGAAGAGAGAAGAACCACATGATCCTGTCAATAGAGGTAGAAAAAGCATTTGACAAAATTCAGCATCCGTTCCTGATTAAAACGCTTCAAAGTATAGGGATAGAAGGAACATTTCTCAACATCA
>JAPYYJ010001456.1:0-14136 GCA_028533885.1 Nasua narica | reverse complement strand
CCGCCACGCTCCCGCCACGCTCCCGCCCCCTCCCGCCCCCGCCGCCGCGCTCCCGCCACGCTGCTGCACACGGCTCTGCTGCAAGAGCCAGGTGAGGGCACCAGGACGGCCACACCCCTACCGCGCTCCTACCACCTGACGACCATGCACCTGCCATGTAACCACCACGCTACCACTGCACGGGGTCCACATACTACCACACAGCCTCCACCGCCCCTTCCGTGCAATGACCACGCAGCCATGCAACCCCACACAACGCCCACGCAGCGACCACACGGCTCCCGCCATGCTGCTCCCGGTTGGCATCCTCGGCGTCAGGGAAGGAGGCCAGCGCAGAGGAAAGCAACGCTGAAAGCATGGAGGATGCCGAGGTCCCTGCACCACTTGCTGCTCCAGAAGCCCTCCGTCCCCCAGCCCGGTGGGAAGCTGGTGCGGCCACCCTGCCTCCCACACACATCCCAACGTGTCTACGGCGTCTCGCTGGTGCCACGAGGACATGCGTGCCGGTTGTCCTCCAGCTTCCGTGTCACTAACAGGCCGGTTCCAGCACAGGAGCAGACACGGGAAGACACTTCGGGTCCTGGCAAGGGAACCGTGTGACGGCAGCCCCGGCCCGGTGTGCTTCCCTGCAAACAGACAGTCCCAGCAGGGAGACCCGCTTGGGGCCCTTGGCCTGACTGGATCTCTCCAGCACCTCATAGATTTTGATAAATGCTTCCCTATCACGTCTCTGATTCGGCATGAAAACCCGACAGTTCTCTTTAGGGGGAGCTGAACGGTTCTTCAGCAAAGATTTATAGAGTCCTTGCCACAGCCCTGCCACGTTCTGAGTGCTGGAGACGCCCGGAGGCAAGCACTGCAGACCTGGACGGCGAGGCGGGGGCGTGCAGCCAGGTCGCGAGAGCCACACACACACCACTCCGCACGAAGAAACCGGGAACCCCGGGCAAGTCCAGCGCATCAGGGTCGACACCCGGGCTGCGAGATCAGCCGCCGTTTTGCAAGATGTCCTTGCTGCGGGAGACTGATGGAGAAGGCGCCATCCCCTCGCGGGACTTCTCACAGCCAAGGTCAATCTACCACGGCATCCGAATAATACAGGGGAAGGGGACGCAGACTCCTGTGCCTGGCGGGGCTGGAGGTGGGTGCAGGGGAGACCCCCAGGGGGCAGGGTGGCCCCAGCACGGCCTCCCGCAGCCCCCGCCCCCGGCCCGGAAGGTCAGAAGCACCCGCGTCCCAGGATCGCCCTCCACAAAGCTTCATGTGTCTCAGCTGCTCCTAATTTAACCACTCAGGTGAACGACCCCCTTCCTTTTTACCACCTGGTCTCTTAAAGGAGCTTCCAAACATTTTAACCACCTCGCAAATCAAATCGTGGGCAGAGCAGCCTTCCCCACGGTGACCCTCCTTGCTTAATGAAACCACATCTAACGAGTGACAGACAGGCCGCGTGGGCTGCTTCCCGGGACTCTTTGCCAGGAGCCCTGTCGTCGGCGCGCGCTCTTCCCGAGCGCGGTGGCTGCCCGGGCTCCTTGGCGGGGTCCTGGCGGCCGTCACGGGCACAATGCCCATTCAAGGGCGTGCGCTAATCAGGAGGGAAGGCAGCGACTGGGAGGCTGAAGCAGCGTGCTTTCTAATTATCTGCAGCTCTCAATTGCAGAAATAATACTTCTGTTCCGTCAAAGTTAAGGGATGATTAATAATTTCTTTGTACCTGGCAGAGTGGTGCTCAAGATTCTGATGATAATAGTGCCTTGTCTTTATGTACTCTCTTCCCTCCAAAGGGCTCAGAATCTTCCCAAGATTGCTTTATCTTTCAACATTGCTGGAAGAAGAAAAAAGTAACACCAGTGGGTCAAATTAACGCACCCCAACGGGGAGGGGGCGAAACCAGGGTCAGAGATGGCAGGTCATTCATCAAAAGTCCACCGCTTTTCTCGGTGGTCAAGCCAGGGAGAGATTCTAATTGCTCACCACAGCACGTATGTGTCAGGGCCATAAACCCTCAATGTCCCCTGTAACAGACACGGGACAGGGGACAACCAGGGAAGTCCTCCTTCCTGCTCACGCCACGGCCTGGGGTGTGCCGGGCAGCCACCGCAGGCACAGCCCGCCACACGGTGACTCGGGGACCCAGGGCTTCTCCTGCCTGTGGCTCAGCCAGAAAGCCACGGAGGCCTGGCCGACCCTGGGGGCTCAGCGGCAGTGAGCACCGACTGCCGGCCAGCCAGCCTGGGGACCGCACAGGAGGCTTGCCAACAAGGTCTGGCCACAACTCAGCTCGCGGCTGCACTCCGGGCCAGACCTCTGTGCCGTGGCCGCAGCTAACTGCTGGAGGGCTCATGACGGCAGACCAGCGAGCGCTGCTGGGTCCTCACCGACCCCAGCACCCCCGTCTTCTCCCACCATCCGCGCCGACACCCGCACCCCCGTCTTCTCCCGCCGTCCGCGCCGACCCCAGCAGCCCCCGTCTTCTCCCGCCATCGGCGACAACACCAGCACCCCAGTCTTCTCCCCGCCCTCTTCAGAGGGACATCGGAGGAGAAAATAGAAAGACCTCGTGCCAATCAACACAGCCCTTCAAAGGGCTAGGAGAAACTACCCTGTGCACTGATTTCTAAAGCACCCAGACCCCCTTTTTCCGTGTCCTCCTCCTTCTTGGAAGAGACGCCACCTCTGGTGCCGGGCAGGATGGAGCGGGCCCCTGTGAGCCTCCCGCACGGATCACAGCCAGGGCTCCGGGCGGAATAGGGAAGGCCGGCATCCGAGGACGCCGACAAGTGCGCAGCAGCGGGGACGGCAAACTGGATGGAGGCCCGGTGCCGGGCTGGCTTCTGGCAGTCTGGGTCTCAGACCCACACGGTAAGCAAGCCAGAAATAACGCCCGGAGAAGCCTCCTTCTGAGCAGAGGACTTGCAAAGGGGCCTCTGACAGCCCGAGGGTGCTGGGGAAGGCCGCGCGGACCCCCTTCCTTCGTGTCTCCCTCTGGCTTTGCTCCAAACCCCCTCCTCTCATGAAGCTACAGCCAGGGCCGGGCTATTGGCTCCTAAACGCCCAGAAGAACACCACTTCTCTGGCGGAGAACCAGGAAATGTGGCCCTGAGTTCCAAAAAACTTAGGGGAATCCTTCTTATTTTTTTCTTTGTTTTCTCTTGCCACCTTGCCCCCAAACCACCCCAGTTGTGCAAGAGCAGAACACAGGGTGGGGAGAGGGTGCATCAGGCTCGGCGAAACCAGAGCCACCCAGCCGGAGGCACGGGAAAGTACCCCTGTGGTCCAGAGAGGGCTGGGGACAGCCCGAGGGGAGACAGCGCAGAAAGAAGGTCCAGCAAGGCCGCACGTGAGCGGGCCTGAGCCCCACGCTTCCTTCCCAGCTGTGTGTGCAGCGAACAGGTCCGAGGAAGCACCATGAAGCCTTGGCAGGCCGAGCTGACACGGAAATCCCTTCCCGCAGCTGGGGCGACAGGACCTGTGGCCCAAACCTGATATTCCCTGCAAGATTTAAACAGGGGTTTCTCAACCTACGCGCTGTTGAGATGCTGGACTGGATGATTATTTTGGGGTGGGGGTGGCTGTCCTGTGCAGTGTGGGGGGTTAACCGCATCCCTGGGGTCCTCTGTGGGGCAAAATCCACCCAGCTGAGAACGACTAATTTAAACAGAACTTGGGGCTCCTGGGTGGCTCAGTCAGTTAAGCGTCCGACTCTTAGTCTCAGCTCTGGTGTTTATCTCAGCGTCATGAGGTCAAGCCCTCCACTGGCTCCACACCAGGTAGGGAGCCTCCCTACAATACAGGACAACACAGTACACAGACCTCAGCACCACACAACATTCGATATTCCCAGGATACAACTCAAACTTGTCCGGGAAAATACAACCGCCGTCCACGAGCCAAGGCGGTCCGCACAGGCGAGTGAGAGCACCCAGCTCTCTGAGTTACGAGACAAAGACTTGAGAGCAGCAGGTACAACCGTGCACCCACCAGAGCGAGGGGAACGCTTCCGAGACAAAGGGAGAAACACATGTCTCAGCAGAGAAAGAGAAACTATACAAAAAAAAAGGAAGTTTTAGAACTGAAAAACAAGCTATCCGAAGTGACATTAAAGATCACCGGGAAGATTCAGCAGTAGAAGGCGGAGAGCAAGACGAGTCAGGGGCGAAGACGCTCCGGGCGACTGTCCCACCTGTGGGCACAGAGGACAGGGGACGCAGGAAGAATGGACGCAGCCCCCGAAACCTGCGGGGCAGGATCCCCCTCCCAGCAAAGAAAACTCCAGAAGGCTCTACGGGCAAATGCCGTCAAACACTCTACCAAACCGGTTCTACACGACTGCTTCCCGAAGGAGAAGGAGCAAGAACCCCGCCGTGCAGTCCAAGGGGCCGGCACTACCGCGTCTGCCTCAGACGGCGACGGCGCAGCGAGACGGGGGACCCGCAGCCGCCAGGAGCGCAGACGCCGGCATCTGCCACAGAACTCCAGCGAGTACGAGTTAGTACTAGTTCTTGAAGATAACAAATCATGGCCGAGCAGCTTTATCCCAGAATGTGAGGCTGGCCAGCAACTGAAAAATGTGCGGGACTCAGAACACTGACAGACTGCAGATGAAGAGCTACGGAATCGTATCTATAGGTACAGAGAAAACGTTCGACAAAATCCAATGTCCAGTCATGATAAAAACTCTCAGATAAACAGGAAGAGAAGGGGACTTCCTCAGCTTGATATATGGTATCCCCACTCAATGGCCAAAGACCAAAGGATTCATCCCTGGGGATCAGGAGCAAAGCCAGCCCGTCACCCCCCAGCCCTTCTTCTCAACACTGAACTGGGGTTTAGGGCCTCCAGCGCAATGGGAGAAGACAGAGAACTAAAAGGCATACAGAATGGAAAAGAAGAAATAAAACTGTCTCCATCTTGCATAGAATCTGATTTCCACCTGGAAAACCCCAAGGATTCTATAAAACAAAGAAAGTTCCAAGAACTAGTGAGTTAGGCGTATGCAGGAAATACACAGATCAATGCCGCAGAAGAGAATCCAGTTCCCCCACAAAAATATATTCCAATGATTTTTCTACAAGTTGCAAAGGCAATTCAAAGGGCCACCTTGTTTACTGAGATGCATATCTAACAAAAGAAGCCTCATTATACTTCCTGCAGCACATGAAAATTAACTCAAGTGAGTCACAGGCATGATTGTAAGAGGTAGACCTATAAAGGTTTTAAATGAAAAATAGGAAAAAAACCTTTTAGACTTTAGGTTAGGATCTTAGGTTTTAGATATGACATCAAAAGCGTGATCCATAAAAAAATTAATAAATCAGACATCAGCAAAATTAAAACTTTTTTGCTCTGTGGAAGACACTGTTAAGAGAATTTTTTTAAAAAAAGAAGATGAAGAAGAAGCCACAGACTGAAACAAATATTTGCAAATCAAATATCTGACAAAGGACTTACATCCAGAATATATACAGAACTCTCAAAACTCAAAAATAAGAAAACATACCACCTGCTTTTTTAATGGACAAAAATGTGAACAGATGCTCACCAAAGAAGATTTATGGATGGAAAATACGGACGTGAAAAGCCGGCCAACATCATGAGTCATCAGGGAAATGCAACGTAAAACCACAGTTGGACAGCCTGTCCACCGACCACGGTGGCTGAATTTAAATGACAGATCACACACGTGCTGCCAAGGACGGAGGTCATCTGGGACTCAGACACTCTGCTGGAGGGGTGCGCCACGGGGAGCCACCTGAGGAAGCTGTGCCGCAGCTTCTAGTAAAGTGAAACACACGTTTACCACACGGCCTAGAACCCTCCTTCAAGGCAAGAGAGCAATGCAGCTACGATCACACAGGACCCGTAGAAGATGCTTATACCAGATTTATTGGCACTCATCGAAATCAGGAAAAACCCAAATATCCATCAGTGGTGTTGGCCGTGCACACAGCGACCTACTTCGCAGCGGCTCCAATGTGCCACGCTAAGGGGAAGGTGCCCAACCCAACCAAGGGGCCACAGACTGATGCCATCAATGCCACATTCCGAAGCGCACAGGGACGAAGATCAGACGAGCGGCTGTCAGGAGTTGGGTGGGAGCCGACGGACTCCAGGGGACGCACAAGGACATCAGGAAGATGATGGGTTATGCATTGGTCAAAAACGGATGAATTGAACACTGATAAAGGGCACGTGAATACAAAAACTAGATTTTCAAAAAAGAAAACAAATTTCCAGATGTCCACATGTAAGCAACAATAAACTGGCTAAGAAAACCCAAAGAGGAACTCCTGTGCGCATGCAACGATCACAGAAGGGCTCACGTTGCGGGCAGGGGCACTCCAGAAGCCAGACAAACGGGGTAAGTGGGGAAGGGGAGACACATGTAAGCAGTGTGTCAGTAGGAGAGAGCCGGGGGTGTGGGTGGGCGGGCCGTGAGGAGCCCCTATGCTGGGCACTAAGCGGCCCCGTGGACACAGGGCCCGGATGAAGCCGGCTTTCGGCCAGGTGGTGGAGGGCCTTCAGTGTGCAGCTCTGGCGCCGGACGTCTTTTCACTTGACCTCTGAGCCTATCCAAATTCTCTTGCTCTTTCTCTATCCAGACTTGGCTTGAGGCTGGCGACGTGCTTCCCTTCCCCAGTGGGGTCACACGGTCTGTCCTCGCACGCCAAATGGCATTTGCAGAGTTTTAGTGGTGGCTGCACCGTAACCACCAGAAAACTTTACAAACACGTCACCCGCGACGCAGTGAGCTGACATCGCTTGCCTTCAGGGAAGCAAAACTTTGGGACCCCACCCAAGGGCAGGCCCCAGGTCCCAGGCACGACCCCACCACGCTGTGACTCAGCCACAACCACGACCCTCCACGAAGGACCAGTGTGAGGACCACCCATCGTCACGGAGTCTCTCCTCAGGAGCCCGGGGCCGAGCAGACTGTCTACCATGCTGCTCGAAGACCATCCCAGAAGAACTTAGTTCCGAGAACTGGAATTTAGTTCCAAGGATAAGTTTATTTTTGCAAATGGATCTGTTTGGGTCTGTTCTCATTTTTTCCCCTACGCTGTAGTCTACTGGAAGATGAAATTTCTTGTCCGAAAGGTAAAAACAAGCACATGTCACTATCCCTCTGAATGAGCGGGCCCTTAAACAGGGAGCGCACACAGGGAAAGTTGAAAGCCAGGCCCAGCCAGGCTCAGACCCCGAGGGGAGGCCCCGGCCCGGGCCCGTGTAGCCGGTGGACTCCTGGGGCCAAGCACTGGGTGAGCACAGGCTCTCAGCCCTCCGTGTGGCTGGCCAGGAAGGACGGGCAATTTAGCCAACTGCAGAGAGTGGAAAGGCCATGGCCTGGACCAAGCATCTGCCTGTGGCCTCTGAGAGCTCCCGAGCTGGCTGGCCGCCATCGGGCCCCAGGAGCTGGCCCGGGCACGCCAGGAAGCCCCCCAGTCCTTTGGAGCCGAAGGGCCACGTGCAGAGGTATGGCCCTGTGCCGCAAGCTTGGGTAGCCCCGCTGTTGCGCCACTCCCTTTCCCAAACGTCCCGAGGCCTGAAGGGAGAGACCGGGTTACGGCTGTCACGGTGGGGGGGGGTCCCCAGCACCCCAAAGCCTCCCCTTCCAGGATATGCCGAGGACAACCACACCCGCCGCTGGGAATCTGGGGCCTCCCACACTCGTCATGGCTTCTCCTTTCTGCTCGTATCCCCAGCCCCCGCTGTGTACGACCACTCAGCTCGCAAGCCACCGCCAGGGGAAGACAGACCAGGGGAGGCGCACAAGAGGGAAGAGAAGCAGGGAGGGAAGTCTTGGGCTCCTGCACAAGCGCAGAACGGGTACTGTGCCGGGGAAAGACCAGCATTTTCTGTGAGAGGCACCCGTGTGAGTGCAGCGGGCCGGCAGCGTGTGACCTTCCCTTCCTCTGCGGCTTACTCACCTCTGTGTCGCCCCCCAGCCGGGTTTCAAGCCCCACATCGTGTCGTGCTGCGGGAAAGCCCACTCCTGGCCCGAGTGCCCGGGGTACCGAACCAGACGGCCTCGAATTACAGGACGAATCGCGTCGTCCTCACGGATGCGTCTTGCAAGTCAGCCCACCTCTTGCTCTACACGGACCGTGCTTGAGGAAACCTCAACGCCAGTCCCCTTATCGCCCTCACTCCCGGTCACTCGCCCAGAGGAACAGGACCCGTCGGCACCTCGGGGCACCTTCCTGGTGACGCCCACACTGCACCGGGGCTCGGACGGGACGAGTGGCAGGGAAACAGGTGGCACATCTCCTTGCGGAGGACAGACAACGGGAGTAATGGAGTGAGTGCTCTTCGTGGAAGAGACCCCCGGCCCCGCCAGTGCCATTCCAAATGCGCTGGAAGCACAATAGCTTGATTTCTTGTTGCTGGCAGTTTACGTGGACCGCTGCTTAATTCGTGGCACGAGGTCAGCTGAACTCCACTCGGTAATCTCCAATGTGCGTTTCGGTTCCATTCTTTGGCTGGTTCCAAGGCAGCAAATTAGAATTCCCTCTCTTTTATAGCAAGAAAAAAAGTAGTTGTACACAGTAGGAAAGGGAAATAAATGAGAATTCTCTGTCTTCCTTATCGAAGGGGGGAGAAGGAGCGAGGTATTGATTTATACGTGAGAACAATGTGCCCTATGCAGGGTCTGCTCTGTGCTCATTGTTCCGAAAGGGGGCTTCGCAAACTGCTGGGCGGCCGGGGGCGGCCGGGGTGGGGTCCTCGGCCAGTTAGATACTCGCAGGAGAGCTAACCTGGCTGCTTTGCCTGAGTTCCTGCTTTCAGTACATTCGAGAGCAGAGGAGCAGACAGAAAACTGAGGTTTTATTAAACCTGACTGATTCACTTCTTCCAAGCCTGGACCACAATCACCAACATCAATTATAAGCAGAATGATGCGGCAGGAGGGGGAGACAGGATGAAACTCTGACTAATGAAGACGGGGTTCTGCTGCATGTTCGTAAACTAAGACAGGAGCTGGGTGCGTGAGCTGGGAGACAGGAGGCTGGCTACACGGGTCTATTCCGATGTGCCCTCCTTCCTCTCCCAAACCCGCTCCCCTCAAAACGGAGGCTTCAGCTCCCCTTTGTTCCCACAAGTCGAGCCGTGGTGGCGACAGCAGGGACTGGGACTGTGGCAACAGCCCCCCAGCGAGTCCTAATTGTCCCAGGAAACCCTAAGCAGCTATGGCGGCCGTGGGCCCCACGCCCCTATCCGGGGCACGGTGTGCACACACGCAGGGACCCCGCTCATGCCTCCTGGCCCCTGTAGACGCACCCACAGCCTCTGCCCACCGGGACCCTCGTGCTCCGGCTGCAGCTCGTGGCGCCCGCCGCCGAGCCCCTGCCTGCGCCCCACGGCCTCCCTGGGCCTCTCCGAATGTCGCCGCCTGCCTGCCCATCAGCATCTTTCACCTCTTTTGACACCCTTGCTATTTTACCTCTCCTTTAATCCTACATGGGATTAAATACGTGTTCATCAGTCTGAAGAAAAACCAGAGCAGGACTGTAAACCATCCAGAGAAAAGTAGATTTCATTCAGGACCAAAAGGGGAGAAAACCGACATCGGTATAAAGCCAGGCTCGTCTCCAAACACAGCAGGGTGAGCGGGAACTTGCGGCCAAGGAGCACGGCGGGGTCCGTGGACTGAAGCCCATTACGAGGGAGCACAGGGGACGAGGGGGACTGGGGGACGTGGCCTGGCCAGATTCTCGCTGGTCAGGTGCCGAGTTTGGGGGATTCCAGCCAAAGCAGCCTCGCCGGATTCTTGCTGAAAGTGGACAATGGAGAGATGAGCACAGAATCCAGAGCATCAAGGCCTGGGTGAAAAGTCCTGGAATCGGGCCCAGAGCCCGGTGCAGAGAATCTCTGTCACCAGACCGAGTGCCCAGGGATGGGGACCACCCCGGATCCCTTGTCCCCGCCCCACAACTGTGAAGGCCTGGAGTACGCCGCCGTGGGACTCATGAGCAGGGCTCAGACCACGCTGCGATGCGTTCGGAGCCTTGTCCCCCAGCTCCACGGCCCTACTCCCAGGTGCCCAGCAGCGTGGGCCGGGCGCACCCCACTCCGGGGCCCAGCTGCTTCCGGGCCGGGCGGCCGTGCCGCTGGCGGGCAGGCACTGGAGGAGCGCCGTGGCCGTCTGGGAGAGGATCGCCATGGAGATGCGGGGAGGACCGCCGTGGCGGTGCGGGGGAGCAGAGTCGTAGCCGTGAGGGGGAGGAGAGTCGTAGCCGTGAGGGGGAGGACCCCGTGGCCGTGAGGGGGAGGACCCCGTGGCCGTTTGGGGGAGGAGAGTCGTAGCCGTGCGGGGGAGGACCGCCGTGGCCGTGAGGGGGAGGAGTGCCGTGGCCATGCGGGGAGCGGAGAGGCCCGCACTAGCGTGTGGCCACCCTGACTGGGGGCGGGGCCACTGAGAGCAGGAGCCAGCAGAGGCGGCAGAGGTCTCACCTGCTGGCCTCCGGGGGCCGGGAAGCCGTGTCGGGACAAGTGTGCCAGCCGACCGGCAGGGACATGCCTGTCCGTCTGCCGGCTGGGTGGCCACGAGTCAAGGCCAGGCCAGCAGGAGCAGGTGGGTCAGGGGAGAGCCTGGTCGCTGCGATCCAGGAGGGAACTCACCTCACCAAGCGGGCCTCACCCAGCATAGAGAAGCTCTGGGTGGCGCTCCGTCTGGGGGTCCAGACCTGCCTCGGGGCAGCCCCCACCTCGGCCAGTGTCCCCCTCTGGCTCCCCTGCAAGGTTGGGATGGGGAGTAGGGCAGCGGTCTTCAGGGCCCCAGGGATCTGTCGCAGCAACAGCTGGTTAAGCAGCTACCATTCCCTGGGGCTCGGCGACCAGCCGGGCACCCATCCCTTCAAGGTGGGTATGATGTCAGGCCTGAGGACATACAGGCAGATCCTGCTGTCTTTGTTTCACGCAGAGGGAGACTGAGGCACAGGAGGGGAGGCATTCACCACAGTGACGTCGGAGGGTGGGGGCAGAGTGGAGCCCAGCTCTGCACGACCCCCTGAACACGTGGCCTGGGGGGGACCCCCGACGACCCCGTGCTAGGCAGAGCAGGCCGTCCCGCCGGCGCCGTGAAGGACCCTGCTTGAGAATCCCACAAGGAAGTGGAAAATCCAACCGAAAGGAAGAAACTGAACCAACGAGGGCCATCCCCGAGTGCAGTCCCCTTTCCCCTCTGTGACGGCCCGTGCGCCGAGGCGGGGTCCAGATTCCTCCCGAGCGCGGCGCCCTCCTGCACCGTGCACGTCTGCCGTGCGAGGGGAAGGCTCCCAGGGAAGGGCTTCACGAAACAGGCAACCGGTGTCGAGTGGAGCATCCCCTCTTAAAGGCTGGTCTGGCCAGCACTCCGGCCACCGGCTGCAGACACAGCGTGAGGGGGAAGGTTCAGGAAGGAGCCCGGCAGCCGTCCCCGCCAACCACACCTTCCCTGCGTGGCTCCAGGAGCGCGCGCGGGGCGGGGGGGGGGGGGGGGGGGGGGGGGGGGGGCGTCACTGTCTTCAGGAGGTAATTTACTTGTCCAGACTCCCGAGGAGGTAATTTACTTGTCCAGGCTCCCGTCCAAATCCCGACAGGACGGCTGCTTTATGGTGCCCTGTAATGGATCCCACCCCACAGGGCGACTCATCACCCGCGAACCCCAGCGCACCCTCCGCCCCAGCGGCATTTTATGCGCGTTCAGGGCCTTCATTTCCTGAGACGACCCCCACCAGCCGGAGTTTAAATGAAGCAGTAACTCACCTCCATCCTTCTTCGGTTTCATCGCACCCACCGTCTTGCATATTTCAGGAGGAGAGCACAGTAACGGCTTTTCAACAAGGATGCCTGAAGGTCACACAGACTTAGCCCTCACAGGACGCAGGAGGCAGCCTAAGACCGTGCCAGCACCGCCCCTGGGCGCTCCGGCCCCTTCCTGTCTCCTCCGCTCCCGACGTGAGGTCCGCACTGACTTCAAGGGCACACGTGCCTACGGACCCCCCATTCCGGTCAGTGCGCTGCACAGCGTGACTGCCTCACTGGCCATGGGCGCCCCAGGCATCAGCCCTGGGACCTCCCCGATTCCGCAGGGACCTGTCGGGGCTCAGAGCCTGGGGCTCCACTCCCAATTCTTCCCCACCACCACCACCGCGGGGATGCGGGGCCCCGACCCCCAGATTCCATTCCCTGGGTGTGCGTGCCCTTCACGGACGTCCCTCCTCTGTAGTTCTGAATGAGTGGATGGCCCTGGGAGCCCTCCCAAGCGGGACAATGTTTTCTTTGCTTTGTACGCCCAGTACTTGGAATGCCACAGCAATCAGGCAAGAAAAAGAAATAAAAGGCATCCAAACTGGAAAAGAAGAGGTCAAAATGGTCTCTGTTTGCAGATGATGCGATATTATACCCAGAAAACCCTGAACACTCAGCCGACCACCTGCTTGAACTGATAAATTCAGGGACATTGTAGAATCAAATCCACAGGCAAAAATCGGCTGCACTTCTTCTCTACAATAAAAACACACTATCTGAAAAAGAAATTAGGAAAACAATCCCATTTACAACAGTCTCAATAAGAATAAAATACTTAGGAAGAAGTGTAACCAAGGGCTCAGGGCACAGAAATCTCTAAGACACTGATGGAAGAAGTAGAAGATGACACAAATAAACAGAGAGAAGCAGTGTTTGTGAATTGGAGGACTTCGTATTATAAAAAGGTCTACACGACCCAAAACAATCTACGGATTTGACGGACTTGCTCTACAAAAAAAAAAAAAAATTACAATGGCGTTTATCACAAAAATAGAGAAGACCATCCTAAAATTCAGCGGACCTTCAAAGTCCATGAATATCCGAAGCCATATTGAGCTGGAGACGGCACACTTCCTAGTTTAAAATTACATCACAAAGTTATAGTGATCAGAACGGTGTGATACTGAGGTAGAAAAAAAAGACACACTCCACGCTCAGCAGGAAGCCCGCCCGAGATTCTCCCCCTCCCTGCCCTCCCCTCACTCACGCGCTCTCACTCGCTCCTGCACACTGGCTCTCAAATAAACCTTTAAAACACACACACACACACACAAACATTGGGACAGAAATAAACCCAAATGTATATGGTCAGCTAATCCTTGGCAGAGTCTCCAAAGACATATAGTCGGAAAAGGATGGTCTCTTCGATGGATGGTGTTGGGAAAACTGGGTATTCAAACACAAATGAAATTAGACTCTTACCTTGCACTCAAAGAAATTAACTTGAAGCACATTAAAGATTTAAATGTAAGACCGGAAATTGTAAAACTCCTACATGAAAACATAGGGAAAAAGATCCATAATGTTGATTTTGGCAATGATTTGTTTTTTATAGGACTCCAAACGCACAAGCAACAAAAGCAAACATAAACAAATGGTATTACATCGCACTTTACATAAAGCTTCTGCAGCACGAGGGAAATCATCGGCAAAGTGAAAAGGCAGCCTGCAGAGTGGGACCACGTGTGGGCAAACCGTGTACCTGAGAAGGGACCGATATTCAAGATCTATAGGCAACTCACACAACTCAACAGCACACAAACCGGCGAGTAATACAAAACAAAGAATAGATCACCTGACCTAAAAACCAGCCAAGTACCTGAACACAGATTTCCCAAAAGGAAGACACACACAGGTGCAGCAGGCACGTGAAAAGGTGCTCACCGTCATTCGTCAGGGAAATGCCATTGAAACCACAATGAGATGTCACTTCACAACTCAGGACGGCCATTATCCAAAAAAAGACAAAAAGACAATAGGTGTTGACAAGGAGGTAGAGGAGGGAAACCCTTGTGCACCATTGGTGGGAATGCAACCACTGTGGAAAAGAACGTGGGAGCGTCTCACTTAGAAACAGCCCGCAATCCCGCCTCTGGGTGTCTGTCCAAAGGAATGGAGATGAGGATCCTGAAGAGGTTTCTGCCCTCCCAGGTTCAAAGCAGCACTATTCACAACATGATGGATGGATGGATGGGTGGATTGGCGGGTGGGTGGGTGGGTGGATGGATGGAGGGATGGATGGAGGGATGGGTGGAGGGATGGATGGATGGATGGATGGATGGATGGATGGATAGGTGGGTGGGTGGTTGGATGGGTGGATTGGCAGGTGGGTGGGTGGATGGGTGG
>JAPYYJ010001455.1:0-14138 GCA_028533885.1 Nasua narica | reverse complement strand
AAATTAAAATAAACATATTTGGGGAGGGAAAAAAAAAGAGTGCTGGGATCAACCATGAAATCAAAGATAAACTTAAACAGTTAATGGAGACCAATGAGAATGAAGAAAAGTTGATGCAAAAGCTATGGGACATGGCAAAGACAGTCCTAAATAGGAAATACACAGCCATCCAAGCCTCACTCAAAAAAATTGAAAAATCCCAAATACACCAGCTTTCTTTACACCTTAAAGAACTGGAATTCCAATAACAAATTAAGCCAACCCCATGCGCAAGACGGGAAATAATCAAGATTGGAGCAGAGATCAACGAGTTAGAAACTACAGAAACAGAAGAATGCATCAAAGAACCCAGAAGTTGGTTTTTTGAAACAATCGATAAGATTGATAAGCCACTGGCCAAACTAATCCAAAGAAAAGGAGATGACCCTAATTAACAAAATTATGAATGAAAGGGGAGAGACCACAACTAATCCAAAGGAAATAGAAACAATCAGTAAAAATTATTATCAACAGCTCTATACCAATATGATAAACAACCTAGAAGAAATGGTTGCATTCCTGAAAACCCATAATCTACCGGACTGAAAAAGGAAGACATTGACAACCTGAATAGGCCATTAACTAGTATTGAGATAGAAGCAGTGATCAAAACCTTCCCAAAAAAACGACAGTCCAGGACCTGACGGATTCTCTGGGGGAATTCTACCAAATATTCAAGGAAGAAATAATACCTATTCTCATGAAACTGTTTCAAAAAATGGAAATGGAAGCAAAACTTCCAGAATCTTTCTATAAAGCCAGCATTACCCTGATCCCCAAAGCAGGGGAAGACCCGATCAGAAAGGATAATTTCAGACCAATATCACTGATGAATAGGGATGCCAAGATTCTCAACAAGATCCTAGCTAATAGGATCTAACAGCACATTGAAAAGATTATTCATCAAGACCAGGTGGGATTTATCTCTGGAATGTAAGCATGGTTCAACATTGATATGGTACTTTCTATGGAAAACCCAAAAGAATCCACCCTCAAACTACTAGAACTCATATAGCAATTCACTAATGTGGCAGGCACAAAATCAATGCACAAAAATCAGTTGCTTTCCTATACACTAACAATGAAAATATGGAAAAGGAAATTAGAGAATCGATTCCATTGACTGTAACACCAAGAACCATAAGACACTGGGGAATAAACCTCACGAAAAACGTA
The DNA here is from genome assembly GCA_028533885.1 of Nasua narica. Lineage (NCBI taxonomy): Eukaryota > Metazoa > Chordata > Mammalia > Carnivora > Procyonidae > Nasua > Nasua narica. The sequence continues at coordinate 12,923 of JAPYYJ010001455.1, read as the reverse complement.
AAGGATCTGTACTCGAGGAACTACAGAATGCCCATGAAATAAATTGAAGAAGACACAGAAAGGTAGAAAAGCATTCCATGCTCATGGATTGGAAAAATAAACATGGTTAAAATGTCAATATTGCCCAGAGCAATCCACACTTTCAATGCCAACCCGATCGAAATTCCACTGTTTTTTTTTTCCAAAGGACTGAAACAAACAATCCTAAAATTTGTATGGAAGCAGAAAAGACCCTGAATTGCTAAGAAAATCTTGAAAAAGAAAAACAAAGATGGGACATCACGTTACCTGATTTCAAGCTTTACTACAAAACGGTGATCACCAAGACAGCATGGTACTGGCACAAAAACAGACACATAGACCAGTGGAACAGAATAGAGAGCCCAGAGATGGACCCGCAACTCTATGGTCAAATCATCTTTGACAAAACAGGAAAAAATATCCAGTGGAAAAAAAGACAGTCTCTTCAAGAAATGGTGCTGGGAAAATTGGACAGCTATATGTAGAAGAATGAAACCTGACCATTCTCTTACACCATACAGGAACATAAACTTGAAATGGATAAAAGACCTTAACATGAGGCAGGAATCTATCAAAACCCTAGAGGAGAACATAGGCAGTAACCTCTTTGACATTAGCCACAGCAACTTCTTTCAGGACATGTCTCCAAAGGCAAAGGAAACAAAAGCGAAAATGAACTTTTGGGACTCCATCAGGATAAAAAGCTTCTGCACAGTGAAGGAAACAGTCAACAAAGCAAACAGGGAGCCCACAGAATGGGAGAAGATATTCGCAAATGACACTACAGACAAAGGTCTGATATCTGAGATCTATAAAGAACTCCTCAAACTCAATACTCATAAAGAGATAATCACATGAAATATGGGAAGAACACATGAACAGACACTTCTCCAAAGAAGACATACAAATGGATAACAGACACATGAAAAAATGTTCATTATCCTTACCTGTCAGGGAGATTCAAATCAAAACCACACTGAGATACCACTTTACACCTTACACCGGTTAGAATGGCCAAAATGAACAAGACAGTAAACAACAAATGTTGGAGAGGATGTGGAGCAAGGGGAACCCTCTTCCACTGTTTGTGGGAATGCAAGTTGGTGCAGCCACTTTGGAAAACAGTTTGGAGATTCCTCAAGAAATTAAAAATAGTGCTACCCTATGACCCTGCAATTGCACTACTGGGTAGTTACTCCAGAGAAGCAGATGCAGTACAAAGAAGGGCCACATGTACCCTATATTCATAGGAGCAATGGCCACAATCACCAAACTGTGGATAGAACCAAGATGCCCTTCAACAGATGAATGGATAAAGAAGATATGGTCCCTATATTCAACGGACTATTTTGCCTCCTTCAGAAAGGATGAACACCCAACTTTTGTATCAACTCGGACTGAACTGGAAGAGATTTTGCGGAGTGAAATAAGTCCAGTGGAGAGAGTCAATTATCTTACGGTCTCACTTACGTGTGGAGCATAAGGAAAAACTTGGAGGGCATTGTGAGAAGGAAGGGAAGGGTGAATGGGGGGAAATCAGAGGGGGCGATGAACCTGAGAGACTGTGGACTCTGAGCAACAAACAGGGTTTTGTAGGGGAGGGGGTTGGGTTTGGGCAAGCCTGCTGTTGGGATGGAGGAGGGCACGTATTGAATGGAGCACTGGATGTGGTGCGTGAACAATCAATCTTGTAACACTGAAAAAATAAAATAAACATATTTGTGGAAATAAATAAATAAACAAACCAACAAACAAACACACCGAAACACTGATAGAAGGATAAGATTGGAGGGTGGTTAGAAATTCACGATGCGGGCGAGGAAGGTTATTACTTATCTTCCTGAGTGTATTACTCTATTAAGCCTCTAGCTGTAATATTAAATAGTTTAAAAAAAATTAAAAGACCAGGAATCATGAGAACAAATTAAAAAAATAGATAACACTTGTATCTATGAAATATAAGGTTTTAGGGCATTATCAGGAGCTTAATATATATTGGGGTTTTACAGTTTTATGGGAATCCTATGGTTATTGTCCACTTGTTCTTGGCTTGTCTTCTGGGGGAGGGGCCTGCCATGTTGTTTTCCACTCAGTCTTGCTTGGGTTGAGTTGCCCTGCCAGCTATCAAGGGGCTCGGTTCTGTCGAAACCAGTTTTGGAGGCTTTTATTTTCTGGAGGTTTTTGTTTTTTGCAGCTTTTTCCGGGCTTTTAAGACAGTCCCAGCAAAGAATCTGCTCGTACCCATATCTTCGCCTCCGAGAGAAGCCTCAGTCAGCTCCCCTCTGGGTGGTCCAGATCACGCAGACTCCTGCTCTGCAAACCCCACTACACACCACAGCCTCCCACAGGCGGTGCGCTCCCCAGCGATGGTCTCAGTGACCTCGCAAGGTTCCTGATGGCCTCTGCTACCCCGTGCCACTAAAGCCAAGAGTGATACTGGTCTGGGAGGCTTACTTTCAGTGGCCACTATTGCTGGGACTGCTCTCCGGGCTCCTGGCCCACCCCGGGTGTGGTCAGCCAGGTTCTCTCAGGCATGGTTGGGAGTGCCCAGACTCGACCAAGGTCCTGGAGACCACTGGCTAAGGCTCACACCAGGCTCTCCTAGAGGCTTGCGGGAGGCACCCAGTCCACACAGTGATGCATGTAGAGGGAAGCTATAGGTTCATGGACCACACCAGGCTCTCTAAGGCTCTTGCGGGAGTGCACCCAGCCCACAAAGTGGTGCAAGCAGTGGAAATTTGCAGGCTTATAGACCATGGACTGGACTCCCTGCCACTCTCTCTTTGATGTGGGTGGTCGCCCTTGGTGGTGTCCTTCCTGGTAATATGGGCTTAGGCCCTTGCCCATGACCACTCACTTCCACTAGTTGCCCTTTAATATCTTTTGCTATTTTTGAGTGTTTTTAACCAGACTCTAAGTTAATGCTGGTCCCCAACCACAGGTCACTTTCATTTGGGTTATGGCTTTCCTTGGGTTGCTTCTGGTGGCTCCCTCCCCCTTCTGTTTATCCTCTGATATCGGTCCGAGTGTTCCCACTCTGCTTTACTTCTCCACTGTTGCTTTCTGCTCCTGTAGAGATCCAGAAGTGAATAATCTTACTTCTCAGGCTGATTTCATGGGTGTTCAGCATGTTCTGGTAGATATCCAGCTCACTCTGGGGGACTGGTTGGAACAGGGTCTCCTACTTCTCTGCCATCTTGCCCCTTGGCCTCCACTTACAAATTTTATTAAACTCTTTAGCCTCATTTTACAAATGAGGAAACTGATGGTCAGAGAGGTTAAGTTACCTGCTTAATGTCACAAAGCCCTAGATCTGATACCTCTGCCCTATGTTCTTTCCATTAAACTAAACTCTTTCATAATAGTGTTGTATATTTTATTTCCCAGGTTCCACCTTCTTTTCTCATGGCTCCACTTGACCCTGTATTCTTACAATTGGTGAAATACTGCATAGACTATGATCAAGGGACAACTTCTAGGGAAAGTAATTTAGTCTTTTCTTCCCTATAGGGGAAATGTGGAAGTGAAACTCTGTTCAGCTGAGAAAAGTATACATCTCTGAGGCAAATCTTTAACTTCCTCTTTACCAAGTAACAGCAGTTTCTGGGCAGCGGCACGTTCTTAGGAATAGACCTGCCTTAAAGTTCAGGGACAGTAAGGTTAACCCTTAATGCTGTAAAAGATCCTATTTTCCTTGAATCTGTCACTTTCCAAGATGCATGTTGTTGCAGATTCGTAAATGGTCAGAAAGCAGGACCTTAGTTACATCAGTTTCAGTGCAGTTACGCTGAGATCTGACCCAGTGCTCTTGATTTAGCACTTCACAAAGATGTTCTGCCCTGCTGGGTGCCTGAATTATCCTGTCGTGAACCATATTGGGAGGGGGTGACTATGTCATCAAGGAGGACATCTATAGCTCAGCATGTATAAAACAGGAGTACTGTTGCCATGGTGAGTGGAAAGAGGATTGCTTTGGAGATGAACTTTAGTGTGTATTCCAAACTCCACCACTTGTTAGATGAGTTACCAAACCTCCATCACTTGTCTACCTCTTTATAAAGGAATCTTATCTGCCTTGGAGTCTTTGTGGAATGACAAATATAAAGGGTCCAGCAACAGTAAATCAAGGCTATGATTCGGATTATCAGTCCATGTCTCTCTACCTCAACACTGTGAGCTGCTGAAGGGCAGGAAACTTGTCTGCATCATCTGTGTCCCCCATATATCCCTAACAGCACCCAGAACACACTGAGTACCAGTAAATGCTTGCAAAGCAAAGCTGAGCCAAGTGTATTCCTTCATCTGAAAACTGTGGGAGTTCAACTCGGTGGTTCTTTGCAACTATGACACCCTGTATTTCTATGGAAACTGATATGTGGCTATGTTGATATCAGTCTCCTTCACACAGAAAGTTAAGTTCTCTGCATTATGATCATTTCCATGTTTTAAATATGCACCTTTGAGCTGCATATAACTTGGGCTAGTCCAGATATCTTTTCTCAATTTCCACTAAGATGGATGATACAGACAGAATTGTTTCACACACAAGAGATTTGGTACCATAATAATATGATACTTATAATAAACAACATTCAGTCATTTATAACTAGGAATTTTAGTAAAGTGGGGGACTCTTGGAGAAGGAAATCCACAGAGTTAGTGCATGTGAAACCTGACGGAGGTGAATTTCTTGGCTTTAGTTACTGCTGTGGCTCACACCATATCATCAACACACAGAGATTTTTGAAGAATCTCCAACCTAGACCAGTAGAATTTTGTAATAATGCCTTGCCTGGAACATAACCCTCCACCCCCCCAAGTCACTGTATCATTTCTTACCAATACAAATCTGGCCCTGAAGTGCTCCCCCCATGCATCAGGACAGCCCTTTCTCATTATCGGGAGTTCCTTGGTTCTGCTCTTCTCATTCCTGTGCCTTATCTTGGTCACACCCAGAGACACACACTACTTGTTCAGGCCTATCACACACCAAGGCTCTTACTTTACCAAGTATGTATGATAACAACCCCCAACCTGACCCTGCTTGGTGCACCCCAGGCCACACAAGGCACAACATGCCACTCCCAACTTATTTAAGTTGCTATCCATACCCCAAGGTCTTGCTCATTACTTTCAAGCTTATGGTCAGCCATGCTCCAGACCAGATCCTAGGTAGAATAGACACAAATATAGTTACCTTGACCCTGATCAGAATCTAAGAAGATCTAAGAAGTCCACCCATTCCTGGGTCTATCACACCAACTCTATTAGTGTTTTTGTTTGTTTGTTTGTTTGTTTGTTTGTTGTTTTGTAAGCTGACATCTGCTCAGTTCCTTCCATGACTGGATTGTTCCCTTTTCTACATCCTCCACACTCCTCAGTTCCCTTCCATTACAGGAGTTTCACTTTACATATATATCTGCAGCTTCACACAATAGGCTTGCGTTCTAATGTTGTCAGCACGTGTAGTGTCATGCTGTGTCATGCTTTATTACATGTCATCTCGTTCTCATTAACTCTTGCACAGTGCAGGATGCCAGGTGTAGAAAACTTTCCTTATACTCGGTATTCATTCTTATAGTCAACAAATATATAATGAGCACTTCCTGTGTGTTAAGCACTCATCTGAAGTCTAGGGGCTAATAGAAGGGATTAGCAACAAAATGAAAATCCCTGCTTCTGAGGTCCATTCATGCTGTCATAAATGGCAAAATTTCATTCTTTTTTATGGCTGAATAATAAAGGTAATATTCTGCTGGGGAAAGCCAATAATGAAGAGATGAATGTATATTTCAGTGCAATGATCTTCTGCATTCCTCTTGCCTGGTAGCTGTTATTTTGTTCTCTTTCTCACAGATACTCTTGACAGTACAGACTGTGCTTCCACCTGACATTTCTACCAACTATTCCTTACCCACCTCATGATTCTGACTCAAACATCTCACTAAAACAACATTGGGCACCACTAGGGATGACCTCCATGAAAATCCCTTATATTTCTCATTACTTATTTCCTTTAAACTCTCTGCCATCTCTTTCACGTTATGCAATTCACTACACTCTGGCTTTTCTCTTCCTTCTCTGGCTACTTATCTTTGGTTTTTCCTGAATTATCATCTATACTCTCATTAAGAATGGTACTGTATATCGTCAGTCCAAAAGTTTTTCTCCAGCTCCAAGCCCACATATTCAACCATCTGCTACTCATCTCTGCTTCAATGCCCTACAGGCCTTTTTAACCCACTTGGAGTAAAACAACTCATCATTCAAACCCTGATTCTCTTTGCCTCAATTCCTGATGCCTCGTTGTTGGTACATAGAGCCAACGTCCACCCCAATCTTCCCCATACTAGTGTCTATTCCTTGATTCTGCCAACACTAGGAATCTCTTGTCACTTCATTCAGGCCTATCGACTTCAATTGGGAAGATTCTTCCTACTGATTCAAAGTTGAGATCTACTATATTACACTAGGTCTATTTTGAAACTAATACACTGGCATAATTCAAAGGTACTCATAGAGAGATAGGAGAAAAAGGGAGGCAGAGTAGGAGAGCCCTAAGCTTGTCTCATCAAATGAATACAATGAGACAACTGTCATTTCATCCTAAATACCCCAGAAATTGGCCTGAAGACTGACAGAAGAAACTCCACAACTAAAAGGAGAGAAGAGGCCAAATTGAAGAAGGAGCAGGAGGCATAAATGGCTTTTCTTACACAGAGGGTAAGGAAGAGACATAGACAAAATGTTAAGACAGAGGAATTATCCCAAATGAAAGAACACAAGATAAGGACACATCCAGATATCTAAGCAAAAACAAATATAAGTAACAATCCTGGGTACCTGGGTGGCTCGGTAGTTAAGTGTCTGTCTTCAGCTCAGGTCATGATCCCAGGGTCCTGAGATCGAGACCCACATTGGGCTCCCTGCTCAGTGGGGAGTCTGCTTCTCCCTCTCTCTCTCTCTGCTGCTGCTATATTCTTTCTCTTTGTTGAACAAGTAAATAAAATCTTAAAAAAAAAACTAATTCTGATAGAGAATTTAAAACAGTAATCGTAAAGATATTCACTGGGTTTAAGAAAAGAATAGAAAATTTCAGTGAGACCCTTACCACAGAGATAAAAGAGTTAAAAAAGAATGAATCAGAGATGAAGATTGCAATAAATGAGATTGGAAACATGCTTGATGCAATGAAACATAGATGGAAGAAGGTGAGGAATGAATTAGTGACCTAGAATACAAAGTAATGGAAAGTAATGAAAATGAACAAAAGAGAGAAAGAAGAATTATGGAATGCAAGAATAGACATAGGGAACTCAGTGACTCCATCAAATGTAATAACATTTGTATTGCATGATCTCAGAAGAAGTAGGGCTGGGGCAGAAAATTTATCTGAGGAAATACTAGGTGAAAATTTCTCTAACCTAGGGAAAGAGATAGACATCCAGATCCAGGAAGCTCAGCGAACTCTCACCAAAATCAGCAAAATCTATCCAACACTAAGACACATTGTAATTAAATTTGCAAAATACAGTGATAAAGGAAAGATCTTAAAAGCAACAAGAAGAAAGAAGCCCTTAACTTACAAGGGAAAGCCAATAACACTAGCTGGAGATTTCTTAATGTAAACTTGGCAAGGCAGAAGGGAGAGGCATGACATATTCCAAGTGTTGAATATGAAAAATCTGCAGCCAAGAACACGCTACTTAACAAGACTATCACTCAGAATAGAAAGAGAGATAAAGAGTTTCTCAGACAAACAAACAAGCACTAAAGGAGTTCATGATGACTAAACCAGCCCTGCAAGAAATATTAAAGGGGACTCTGAATGGAAAGGAAAGACCAAAAATGACAAAGGATCAGAGAAAATCTCCAGAAACAATGACAAAACAAGTAATAAAATGGCAATAAATACATATGTATCGAGAGGAGTTAAGATGGCAGAGGACTAGAGGGACCCTAAGTTTTTATCTCGTCCCTCAAACCCAACTACACAGCTATCAAGTCATTCTGAATACCCAAGAAATCAATCTGAGATCTGAGGGAACAAATGCGGCAAGTCTGCAGGTAGAAAAGCGACCAGGATTTGGAAGGTAGGAGGTGTGGAGACATGAATCTGGTGCGATATACCTGAAGATACAGTGGAAGAGAGGGAGCCTGCTTAAGGAGACTACTGCAAAGCATTATAAGCTGTGGAGTGCAAAATCAAAACTTTTAGAAGTCTTGTACAGTGGGAGACAAGCTTGGCTTAAAGATGCTCAGGTGGTGAAGTGGGGCAGAATCCCAGGTGTGACAGCATTGTCTCAGGATCCCTAAGGTCACAAGAAGAATGGGCCCTGCCTGAATGCAACAGAGTTCCCAGGCATAGGAACAGGGAACCTGGCTGAGAACAGCAACTGTACGTGTGGGCTTTCTGTTCTGTGTTGCCATAAAATGAGAAACACTGCATGGTCATATGACCACAACCCCCCGACTCCTCCGGGAGGAACCACGTGGGTCCCTGCTACAGGAGTCCCTAAAATTTGGAGTTTTGAAACTCAGTCTCATGCCTGCAATAAAAGCACTCAGACACAAGCAGGGTGAACACAGAGTTCTGATGGAAACTGGGGAGACAAGAGTGACTGATTGCTCTTCTGTGATGGCTCACTGAAGAGTGAGGGGGGGCATGAATTTTCAGCTCCTGGGCTACAGAGGGAGTTGCAGCCATATTCAGTGCACCCATCAGTGCTGAGATATTTCAAGGAACAGCACAGCACCACCTAATGGAGTCCAGAGCCACTACACTGAGTCCTGCCTCCCAGCGCCCTGGAAGTGCATTTCCATTAGGGCAAGTCCACCTGAGATTCAGTGCAAGAGGCCCCTCCCCCAGAAGACCAGCACAAACAGCTCACTCTCACCAAGTTCGCTGATCATAGAGAGCTTCAAAACTTCAGCTCTTGGGAAAACAGTATATAACATTCTTTGTATTTTTATTCTTTAGTCTTTAAGTATCATTTTTTTCAGTTATTTTCCTAATTTTTCAATTCTATTTTAATTTTTTCAATTTATACATACTTTATGTATATATATTTGTTTTCTTTCATATAAATATTTCTTTCATCATATATATATACATACATATATGTATGTTCTTCCTTTCTTATTTTTGGATCTAGTTTCTTTTAAAAAGCAGAAAAAAACACATATACCTAGGGTCTAGGTTTTTTTTTTTTCTGTAGTTGCTGTTACAGTCATTTTTCTTATCTTGTTTTTTTCTTCTTTTCTTTTCTGGACAAAATTACTAGATGGTCTCCATCTATTTACCCCAAATTCACACCAAAGAAAAGAGGAGGTAGTGCTCACTGTCAGAGATTTATCTCAATATAGATATAAGTAAAATACCTGAGCTAGAATTTAAAACAGAGTTTATGAGCACTGGGTGTTTTACACAACTATTGAATCATTGAACATGACACCAAAAACTATATTGGTTAATTGAATTTAAATAAAATATTAAGAGAATTAAAAAAAGAATAAAAAACAAAACAGATTATAAAGATACTAGCTGGATTTGAAAAAAGCATGGAGGACACTAGAGAATCCCTTAATGTAGAGATAAAAGAACTAAAATCTAGCCATGCTGAAATTAAAACTAATATTACCAAGATGAAGTCACAAGTGGAGGTCATAAAAATGAGGGTGAACAAGGCAGAAGAGTGAATCAATGATATAGAAGATAAAATTATTTAAAAAAAGAAGCTGACAAAAAGAGGGAAAGAAAACTATTAGATCATGAAGACAGACTTAGGGAAATCAGTGATTCTATAAAGCAAAATAATATCCATATTCTAGGAGGCCCAGAAATGAGGAGCTGGAAAAGGGGAGAGAAGGGTTTTTTAAAGAAATTATAGCTGAGAACTTCTCTAATCTGGCGAAGGAAACTGATATTCAAGTTCAAGAGGCACAGAAAACGCCCATCAAAATTAAAAAAGGCAAATAACTCAATATATTTAATTGAAGTTTAAACATTAGAAAGATAAAAAGAAAATCATGAAAGCAGCTTGTGACAAGATGTCCTTGAGATACAAGGGTAGAGAGGAGGGACAAGATGGCAGAGAAGTAGGTGACCCTGTTTAAACCAGTCGCCTAAAATAAGTTAAATATCTACCAGAACACTCTGAACACCCATGAAATCAGCTTGAGATGTAAGATTATTCACTTCTGGATCTCTATGGGAGCAGAAGGCAGCAATGGAGAGGTAAAGTGGAGTGGGAACACTCGGACTGATATCGGAGGATAAACAGAAGGGGGAGGGAGCCACCAGAAGTGACCCAAGGAAAGCCATACCCCAAATGAAAGTACCCTGTGGTTGGGGACCAGCATTAACTTAGAGTCTGGTTAAAAACACTCAAAAATAGCAAAGGATATTAAAGGGCAACTAGTGGAGGTGAGTGGTCATGGGCAAGGGCCTAAGCCCACATTACCAGGAAGGACACCACCATGGGCGAACACCCGAGTCAGAGAGAGACTGGCGGGGATCCAGTCCATGGTCCATGAGCCTGAGGCTTTCCGCTGATTGCACCACCGCTTGGGCTGGGCTCACTCCTGCAAAGCCCTAGGAGAGCCTGGTGTGAGCTCCAGTTGGCGGTCTCTAGGACCTCAGGCCGTCCTTGTGCCACTGGGGGGTGGGGGGGGTCTGAGCACTCGCAGCCTGTGCCTGACGGAACATGTCTCGATCTCCGGCAGGAATCCCTCTGAAGCCTGCATGACCGCCAGGGTCTGAGCTCACCCAGCATGGGCCAGGAGCCTGGAGAGCAGTCCTGGCAATGGGAGCCACAAGAAGTGAGTTTCCCAGCCAACATCGCTTGCAGTTTTAGTGGCATAGAGGTGCAGAGACAAGCAGGGTACTCGGGTGACCTCTGAGATTGTGGCTGGGGTGCCCACTGCCTGTGGGAGGCTGCAGTGTGCAGTGAGGTTTGCAGAGTGGGAATCTGCATGTTCTGGACCACCCAGAGGGGAGCAGACTGAGGCTTCTTTCTGAGGTGGAGGTCTGGGTACAGGCGGATTCTTTGCTCAGACCCTCCGAGAAGCTGCAAGAAGCCACAAAGGACCAAAAACCTCCAGAGAGCAAAGGCCTGAAAAACCAGCTTCCACAGAGACCTGCCCCTCGATAGTTGGTATGGTGACTCAAACCAAGCAAGACTAACTGGAAGACAACCTGAGAGGTCCTTCCCTCAGAAGACAAGCCTAAAGAGGCAGAAAGGACACCCCCCAAGATCAACAAGTATAGAAAGACATGTAAACACATGATTGTGAGATTCGCAAGTTATGATTTTAGACAAGAGGTCCTGAGGGCAGCTAAGGAGAAGAGATTCCATATGTACAGAGGAACGACCATCAGAATAACGTCAGACCTGTCCAGAGAAACCTGGCAAACCAGAAAGGGCTGGCACGATATATTCAGGGCACTAAATGAGAAGAGCATGCAGCCAAGAATACTTTATTCAGCAAGGCTGACATTCAAAATGGATGGAGAGATAAAGAACTTCCAAGACCGGAAAGGTTTAAAAGAGAAAGTGACCACGAAGCCACCACTACAGGAAATATTAAGGGGAGCTCTATAAAAGAAGAAAGAACCCAAGAGTGACATAGAACAGATACATATAGATACAATCTATAGAAAGAAAGACTTCACAGGCAACATGATGTCAATAAAAACCTATCTTTCAATAATCACTCTAAACATGAACGGACTAAACGTTCCCATAAAATGGCAAAGGGCTGCAGACAGGATAAAACAACAGGACCCGTCCATGTACTGTCTACAAGAGACACATTTGGAACCTAAAGATACATCCAGATTGAAAGTGAAGGGATGGAAAACCATTGTTCATGCAAATGGGCCACAGAAGAAAGATGGGGTAGCAATACTCATATCAGATAAATGAGATTTTAAGCTAAAAACTATAGTGAGAGATACAGAAGGGCACTACATCATTCTTAAAGGGTCTATCTTCCAAGAAGATATAACAAATGTAAATATTTATGTGCCCAATATAGGAGCAGCCAACTACATAAGCCAAATGTCAATCAAAATAAAGAGTCATATTGATATGAATACATTAATGGTAGGAGATCTTAACACACCACTTTCAGTAACAAACAGATCACCCAAACAGAGAATCCATAAAGAAACAAGAGCTTTGAATGACACATTGGACCAAATGGGCCTGATAGATATATACAGAACATGCCACCCTAAAACAACAAAATACTCATTCTTTTTGAGCGCACGTGGAACTTTCTCCAAAATAGACCATATACTGGGTAACAAATTAGGACTCATCTGACAACAAAAGATTGAGATGATTCCCTGCATATTCTCAGACCACAATGCTTTGAAACTGGAACTCAACCACAAGGAAAAGTTTGGAAAGAATTCAAACACTTGGAAACTAAAGACCGACCTGCTCAAGAATGCTGGGATCAACCAGGAAATCAAAGAAAAACCGTAAGCAATTCATGGAAACCAATGAGAATGAAGACACATCAGTCCAAAACCCGCAACTCTATGGTCAAATAATCTTTTACAAAGCAGGAAATAATATCCAGTGGAAAAAAGACATTCTTGGGAGGGAGGCAAGATGGCGGAGAAGTAAGAGATCCTGCAGCAACCGGTCCCCAAAAGTGAGCTGGAAATCTACCAGAACACGCTGAACACCCTTGAAATCACCCTGAGGAGAAAGATTTCTCACTCCGGGATCTCTCCGAGAGCAGAAGACAGCAGTGGAGAGGTAAAAGCAAAGTGGGACCACTCCAACTGATATCGGAGGGTAAACAAAAGGGGGAGGGAGCCACCAGAAGCTAACCAAGGACAGTGATACCCCAAAGGAAAGTGCCGAGTGGCGGGGGACCAGCATTAA
>JAPYYJ010001454.1:0-14141 GCA_028533885.1 Nasua narica | reverse complement strand
ATAAACCTAACTAAAGAGGTAAAGGATCTGTACTCGAGGAACTATAGAACACTCATGAAAGAAATGGAAGAAGACACAAAAAGGTGGAAAAGCATTTCATGCTCATGGATCGGAAGAATAAACATTGTTAAAATGTCTGTACTGCCCAGAGCAATCTATACTTTCAATGCCATCCTGATCAAAATTCCACCAGTTTTTTTCAAAGAGTTGGAACAAACCATCCAAAAATTTGTATGGAACCAGAAAAGACCCCAAATTGCTAAGGAAATGTTGAAAAAGAAAAACAAAGCCGGGGGCATCACATTGCCTGACTTTAAACTTTACTACAAAGCGGTGATCACTAAGACAGCATGGTACTGGCACAAAAACAGACACATAGACCAGTGGAACAGGATAGAGAGCCCAGAGATGGACCCGCAACTCTATGGTCAAATAATCTTTGACAAAACAGGCAAAAATATCCAGTGTAAAAAAGACAGTCTCTTCAATAAATGGTGCTGGGAAAATTGGACAGCTATATGTAGAAGAATGAAACTTGACCATTCTCTTACACCATACACGAAGATAAACTCGAAATGGATAAAAGACCTCAACGTGAGGCAGGAATCTATCAAAACCCATGAGAAGAAGAGAGGCAGTAACCTCTTCGACATCATCCACAGCAACTACTTTCAGGATATGTCTCCAAAGGCAAAGGAAACAAAAGCGAAAATGAACTTTTGGGATTTCATCAAGATATTTTTGGTTTTTTGATGGTAGCAATCTTAGTGGGTAAAAGCTGATACCTTATTATAATTAGAATTTGCATTACCCAAATGATTAGTGACATTGTGTATCTATTCATATGCTCATTGGTTATTTTTATATCTTCTTTGAAGAAATGTCACCACAATTCATTTGACAATTTTAAAAATAGGGGTTTTGTGTTATTGAGTTGTAGAAGTTGTTTTTTTCCCCCAAATATGTTTATTTTATTTTTTCAGTGTTACAAGAGTGATTGTTCATGCACCACACCCAGTGCTCCATGCAATTCGTGCCCTTCTCAATACCCACCACCAGGCTCACCCAACCCCCCACCCCTCACCTCCAAACCCCTCAGTTTGTTGCTCAGAGTCCACAGTCTCTCATGGTTCATAGCTCCCTCCAATTTCCCCCATTCACCCTTCCCTTCCTTCTCACAATACCCTCCATGATTTTCCTTATGCTCCACAACTTACTGAGATCCTAAGGTAATTGACTCTGTCTGCTTGACTCATTTCACTCTGCATAACGTCTTCTAGTCCCGTCCATGTTGATATAAAAGTTGGATATTCATCTTTTCTGATGGAGGCATAATATTCCATTGTATAGATGTACCACATGTTCCTTATCCACTCATCTGTTGAAGGGCATTCTGGTTCTTTCCACAGTTTGGCGATTGTGGCCATTGCTGCTATGAACATTGGGGTACATGTGGCCCTTCTTTGTACTGCATCTGCTTCTTTGGGGTAAATACCCAGGAGTGCAATTGCAGGGTCATAGGGTAGCTCTATTTTTAATTTCTTGAGGAATCTCCACACTGTTTTCCAAAGTGGCTGCACCAACTTGTATTCTCACCAACAGTGAAGGAGGATTCCCCTTTCTCCACATCCTCTCTAGCATTTGTTGTTTAGTGTCTTGTTGATTTTGGCCATTCTAAATGGTGGAAGGTGGTATCTCAGTGTGGTTTTGAGTTGAATCTCCCTGATGGCTAAAGATGACGAATATTTTTTCATGTGTCTGTTAGCCATTTGTATGTCTTCTTTGGAGAAGTGTCTATTCATGCCTTCTACCCATTTTTTGATGTGGTTATCTGTTTTGTGAGTGTTGAGTTTGAGAAGTTCTTTGTAGGTCTTAGATATCGAAGATAAACTCGAAATGGATAAAAGACCTCAATGTGAGGCAGGAATCTATCAAAACCCTAGAGAAGAACATAGCAGTAACCTCTATGAAATTAGCCACAACAACTTCTTTCAGGACATGTCTCCAAAGGCAAAGGAAACAAAAGCGAAAATGAACTTTTGGGACTTCATCAAGATAAAAAGCTTCTGCACAGTGAAGGAAACACTCAACAAAACAAACAGGCACCCCACAGAATGGGAGAAGATATTCACAAATGACACTGTAGAAGTTCTTTATATTCTCTGGATATCAATCCATTATCAGATATGTGACTTTCAAATATTTCCCCCATTCCATAGGTTGCCTTTTAACTCTGTTGATTGTATTTTTTGATGTATAGAATTTCTTAAAAATTTGATGGGGTCCAATTTATCTATTTTTTCTTTTGTTACTTGTGCTTTTGGTGTCATATCCAAGAAATCATTGCCAAATCCGATGTAATGAAGCTTTTTACCTATGTTTTATTCTGAATTTTTTCCTTTTACATATGTTTAGACTTTTAGTTCCTTGGGATGCCTGGGTGGCTCAGTCAATTAAGCTTCTGCCTTCGGCTCAGGTCATGATCCCAGAGTCCTGGAATCAAGTCCTACATTGGACTTCCTGTTCAGTGGGGGGCCTGCTTCTCCTTCTGTCTGCTGCTCTCCCTTCTTGTGCTGCCTCTTTTGCTCTCTCCCTTTCTGATAAATAAATAAATAAAATCTTTTTTAAAAATAAAAAAATTGGTTCCTTTTGAGATGATTTTTGTAAATGGCATAAGAACTTCATTCTTTTGATGTGGATCTCATTTTCCCAACACTATTTCTTGGAGAGTCTGACCTTTCCCCATCGAATGGTCTTGGCACCATTACTCAAATTTGTGAGCATAGAGTGGATCATATTTCTTTATTATCCATTTAATGTCTATGGGATCAGTAATGATGACCCCTCTTCTATTTCTGATATTAGTAATTTTGATATCAGTAATTAATGTCTAGACATTTTTTTTCTTAACCTGGCTAGAGGTTAACCACTTTTTTCCTAAAGATAGGTAGATTGATTGATTGATTGATTGATTGATTTTAGAGAGAGTGGAGGGAGGGACAGAGGCAGAGAATCTTCAAGCAGACTCCCCCCTGAGTATAGAGCCCAATGTGGGGCTCAATCCCATGACCCATGAGATCATGACCTGAGCCTAAACCAAGACTTAGATGCTTAACTGACTGAGCCACCCAGGTCCCCCTTGGTTAATCAATTTTATTTATCTTTTCAAAGGATCTGGTTTTGCTTTCATTGCTTATTCACTGTTGATTTCTTATTTTTTATTTAATTGATTTGTGCTTTAACTTTTCTTTTTTTCTTCTTATATTGGTTTTTGTTTTTCAACTTTTTCTACTTTCCTAAAGTGGAAGTTTATATGATTGATGACAATCTATTCAGAACTTTTGCTACAACCCACAAATTTTGGTAATGTATGTTTTCATTTTCATTTGGTCTGAAATACTTTAAAAATTCTCTTGTGACCTATGTATTTTCAAAAAGTGTGGTGTTTAATTTTCAAGTATTAGGGCGTTTTCCAGATATGTTCATATTAATTCCCTTGTGATCTAGGGCATATTTAGTAGGATTTCCATTCTTTCAAATCTGTCAACATACGTCATGATTTAGAATGTGGTCTATCTTGTGAATGTTCCTTTTCAGCTTGAGATCAATGTGTATTCCACTGCTGTTGGAGGAAATATTCTATAGTTGTCAATTAAATGCAGTGGCATTCAGTTCAACTGTGTCCTTATTAATAAATATTTTCCCCTCAGTGGTATCTTTCAAGAATTTTTTGTCTTTGATTATCTTTAATGTGACTATTATGTGTCTAGGTGTTGTTGTTTTGTTTTTGTTTTCTTTTGTTGTTTTGGTATTTATACTGCTTGGTGTTTTCTGAGTTCCCCAGTTCTGTGGTTTGGTGTCTGATATTAATTTGGTCATTATTTTGGTCAGTCATTATTACTCAGAATATTTCCTCTGTTCCTTTCACTCTGTCTTCTCCTTCTGGTATTCCCATTATACATATGTTATACCATGTCTAATTGTTCCACAGTTCTTGGATAATCTGTTATGTCTTTTAACTTTTTCTCTCTTACATTTCAGTTTTGGAGGTTTCCATTAACATTTCCTTAAGGTCACTGATTTTTCAGACATGTCCAGTCAATTGATAAGCCCATCAAAGACATTCTTAGTTTCTGTGTATTTGATTTCTTGCATTTCCTTTTTATGCTTTCTTAAACTTTCTAACTCTGATTGCATTACCCATCTGTTCTTGCACATTGTCCACTTTTTCCATCAAAGCTCTTAGCATATTAATCGTGTTATTTTACTTTTCTTGCCTGATAATTCCACTATCTCTACTATACATGATTCTTGTTTTGATGTCTTCTGTGTCTGTTCAAAGTGTGTTTTTGTCTTTTAGTATACCTTGGAATTTTTTGTAGAAAGCTAAAATAACGTACTGAGTAAAATGAACAGAGATAAATAGGCCTCTAATGTGAGTTTTGTGTTTACCTCTCAGGGGTTAACCTGTGCTTACAGGGCTTTAGGAGTCAGATGAAATTTCCTCTGTTGTCCATATTTTTGTCTCCCTGTTGCCTTTTGTTTTCCCTTGAAATCTCTTCTCTTTTGTAGATTTTCTTTATTTATGAGAGAGAGAGAGAGCATGAGCAGGGGGAGAGTTAGAAGGAGAGGGAGAGGGACATGCAGACTCCCTGATGACCTAGGGGCCCAATGTGGAGCTCCATCCCAGGACCCCAAGAACATGACCTGAGTCGAAGTCAGTCACTCAACTGACTGAGCCACCCTGGTGCCCCTGAAATCTTTTAAGTAATGTATGTGATGTATGGTTTGTTCAGCTGTATTCTTCCATTTTTATACAGGAGTTCTGTCCTAAGGTGTCAGGTGAGGAGAATTGTTCCATATTCCTAGGATGAGATCTCCATCTGTTATTGACCTGGCCCTTAGACTGTGAACTTCAAAAGTGCTTCTCAGTTTTGTTTTTGTTTTCCTCCCTAGGCGAGACAGGAGGGCTACAAAGGGCTGGAGTTTGGTGTTTTCATTCCATCCGGTCAGTTGGTATCTGTGGTAAAATCATTCCTCTTAAGACCAAGCCTTGTTTAGGATAACGCAATGTTGTGAACATTTAAAATGACCACTATTCTTCTCCTCATACCAGATGTAGAAGAGAATTTTCCCCCAAGCTTCACAATGAGAACCTGACAGGGCACCTGAAATTAAATCTCAAGAGTGTCAAAGACCACTAACACTAGGCTTCCCTGAAGGTTTTTGTAAGATTTTATTTAAATTCCAGTTAGTTAGGGGCGCCTGGGTGGCTCAGTGGGTTAAAGCTCTGCCTTAGGCTCAGGTCATGATCTCAGGGTCCTGGGATCAAGCCCTGCATCAGGCTCTCTGCTCAGTAGGGATCTCTGCCTACTTGTGTACTCTCTCTTTCTGTCATGTAAATAAATAAAATATTTAAAAAAATAAATTCTAGTTAGTTAAAAGACAGTGTAATATTAGTTTCAGGTGTACAATATAGTGATTCAGCACTTTTGTACAACACCTGGTGCTCATCACAATGAGTGCACTGCTTAATCCTTGTCACCTATTTTTTAATTTCATTTTATTTCCCAAATATGTTTATTTTATTTTTTTCAGTGTTACAAGATTAATTGTTCATCCACCACACCCAGTGCTCCATGCAATACGTGCCCTCCTCAATACCCACCACCAGGCTCACCCAACCCCCCTCCCCTCCCCTCCAAACCCCTCAGTTTGTTGCTCAGAGTCCACTGCCTCTCATGGTTCACCTCCCCCTCTGATTTCCCCCCATTCACCCTTCCCATCCTTCTCACAATGCCCCTATCATCTATTTAACACAACCCCCTACCCACCACCTCTCTGGTAACCATCAGTTTGTTCTCTATAGTTAAGAGTCTGTTTCTTAATTTCCATCTCTCCATTTCTCTCTCTCCTTCTCTCTCTCTCTCCCTTTCTCTCTCTCTCTCCCTCTCTTTCCCTTACTCCCTCTTTTTCCCCCTTTGCTTGTTTATTATTCTTAAATTCCACATATGAGTGAAATCAGGTCTTTCTTTAAATGACTTATTTCCCTTAACATAACACTCTGTAGCTTTTTTATGACTGAGTAATATTATATATATACACAGGCAAACATACACATACATACCACATCTTTATCCATTCATCAGTTGACCAACATTTGGGCTGTTTCCATAATTTGGCTATTGGAGATAGTGTTGCTATAAACATAGAGGTTCACGTATACTTTTGAATTAGTATTTTTGTATTCTTTCAGTAAATACCTAGTGGTAGAATTGTTGGATTATAGGGTATTTTTATTTTTGAGGAACCTTCATTCTTTTTTCCAGAGTAGCAGCACCAGTTTCCATTCCCATCAATAATGCAAGAGGATTCCCTTTCTCCACATCCTCAAAAACAACCTGTTGTTTACTGTGTTGTTAATTTTAGCCATACTGACAGGAGAGATGTAATATCTTCTTGTAGTTTTGATTTGTATTTCCCTAATGCTGAGTGATGTTGAACATCTTTTCATGTGTCTGTTGACCATCTGGATGGCTTCTTAGGAAAAATGTCTATTCATGTTTTCTGCTCATCTTTTCAGAAGGGGAGTGGCAAAAGGAGAGGGAGAGAGAGAGAATCTTCAGTAGGCTTCATGCACAGTGGAGAGACCTATGTGAGGCTCAGTATCACGATCTCAGGATTGAGCCGAGATCAAAAGTCAGATGCATAACACTGAGCCAGGCAAGCCAACTTTTGCCAAGTTTTTCACTTTAAAAATAACATGCTCAAGAATGCTGGGATCAACCATGAAATCAAAGAAGAGCTTAAACAATTCATGGAGACCAATGTGAATGAAGACACATCTATCCAAAACCTATGGTATACGGCAAAGGCAGTCCTAAGGCAGAAATACATAGCCATCCAAGCCTCACTCAAAAAAAATGAAAAATCTCAAATACTCCAGCTCTCTTTGCACCTTAAAGAACTGCAAAATCAACAACAAATCAAGCCAACCCCACGCATAAGAAGAGAAATAATCAAGATTAGAGCAGAGATCAATGACTTAGAAACTAAAGAAACCGTGGAACCCATCAATGAACCCAGACATTGTTTTTTTTTTTTGAAAGAATCAATAAGATCGATAAGCCATTGGCCAAACTCATCCAGAAGAAAAGAGAGAGGACCCTAATTAACAAACTTATGAAGGAAAGTGGAGAGATCATGACTTATAAAAAGGAAATAGAAACAATCATCCAAAATTATTATCAAAGCTCTATGCCAATAAGCTAAACAACCTAGAAGAAATGGATGCATTCCTGAAAACCTATAATCTTCCAAGACTGAAACAGGAAGAAATAGACAAACTGAATAGGCCAATATCTAGTAATGAGATTGAAGCAGTGATCAAAAACCTCCCAAAAAACAGGAGTCCAGGACCTGACGGATTCCCTGGGGAATTCTACCAAACATTTAAGGAAGAAATAATACCTATTCTCCTAAAACTCTTTCAAAAAATAGAAACAGAAGGAAAACTTCCAGACTCTTTCTATGAAGCCAGCGTTACCCTGATCCCCAAACCAGGCAAAGACCCCATCCAAAAGGAGAATTTCAGACGAATATCCCTGATGAATATGGATGCCAAGATTCTCAACAAGACCTAGCTAATAGGATCCAACAGCACATTCAAAAGATTATTCATCATGACCAGGTGGGATTGATCCCTGCGATGCAAGGGTGGTTCAACATTGGCAAATCAATCCATGTGATAGAACAAATCAACAAGAGAAGAGAGAAGAACCACCTGGTCCTCTCAATTAATGCAGAAAAAGCATTTGACAAAATTCAACACCTGTTCCTGATTAAAACTCTTCAAAGTATAGGGAGAGAAGGAACATTCCTCAACATCATAAAGTCTATCTATGAAAAGCCCACAGCAAATAGCATTCTCAATGGGGAAAAGCTGACAGCATTCCCTTTTAGGTCAGGAACACGTCAAGGATGCCCAGTCTCGCCACTCTTCTTCAACATAGTGCTAAAAGTCCTAGCGAGAGCAATCAGATAACAAAAAGAAAAAAAGGTATTCGAATTGGCAATGAGGAAGTCAAAATCTCTTTCTTCGCAAATGACATGATACTTTCTATGGAAAACCCAAAAGACTCCACCCCCCAAAACTACTAGAACTCATACAGGAATTCAGTAACGTGGCAGAATACAAAATCAATGCACAGAATTCAGTTGCTTTCCTATACACTAACAGTGAAAATATGCAAAGGGAAATGAGAGAATTGTTTCCATTTACTGTAGCGCCAAGAACCATAAGATACCTGGGAATAAACCTAACCGAATAGGTAAAGGATCTGTACTCTAGGAACTACAGAACGCTCATGAAAGATATTGAAGAAGACACAAAAAGGTGGAAAAGCATTCCATGCTCATGGATCAGAAGAATAAACATTGTTAAAATGACTATACTGCCCAGAGAAATCTATACTTTCAATGCCATCCTGATCAAATTCACCGGCTTTTTTCAAAGGGCTGGAACAAACAATCCTAAAATTTGTATGGAACCAGAAAAGACCCCGAATTGCTAAGGAAATGTTGAAAAAGAAAAACAAAGCCGGGGGCATCACATTGCCTGATTTCGAACTTTACTACAAAGCTGTGATCACCAAGACAGCATGGTACTGGCACAAAAACAGACACATAGACCAGTGGAACAGGATAGAGACCCCAGATATGAACCCGCAACTCTATGGTCAAAATCATCTTTGACAAAACAGGCAAAAATATCCAGTGTCAAAAAGACAGTCTCTTCAATAAATGGTGCTGGGAAAGTTGGACAGCTATATGTAGAAGAATGAAACTCGACCACTCTCTTACACCGTACTCAAAGATAAACTCAAAATGGATAAAAGACCTCAACAAGAGGCAGGAATCTATCAAAACACTAGAGAGGAACATAGGCAGGAACCTCTATGACATTAGCCACAGCAACTTCTTTCAGGACATGTCTCCAAAGGTAAAGGAAACAAAAGCGAAAATGAACTTTTGGGACTTCATCAATGTAAAAAGCTTCTGCACAGTGAAGGAAACAGTCACGAAAACAAACAGGCAACCCACAGAATGGGAGAAGATATTCGCAAATGACACTGCAGACAAAGGGCTGATATCTAAGATCTACAAAGAACTCCTCAAACTCAACACTCACAAAACAGTTAATCACATCAAGAAATGGGCAGAAGACATGAACAGACACTTCTCCAAAGAAGACATACAAATGGCTAACAGACACATGAAAAAATGTTCATCTTTAGCCAACAGGGTGATTCAAATCAAGACCACACTGAGATACCACCTTACACCAGTTAGAGTGGCGAAAATGAGCAAAACAGTAAACAACAAATGCTGCAGAGGATGTGGAGAACGGGGAACCCTCCTCCACTGTTGGTGGGAATGCAAGTTAGTGCAGCCACTTTGCAAAAAATTGTGGAGATTCCTCAAGAAATTAAAAGTAGAGCTACCCTATGACCCTGCAATTGCACTCCTGGGTGTTTACCCCAAAGAAGCCAATGCAGTACAAAGAACGGCCACATGTACCCCAATGTTCATGGCAACAATGGCCACAATCGCCAAACTGTGGAAAGAACCATACTGCCCTTCAACAGATGAGTGGATAAGGACGATGTGGTACATCTATACAATGGAATATTATGTCTCCATCAGAAAGGATGAATATCCAACTTTTGTATCAACATGGACAGGACTAGAAGAGATTATGTGGAGTGAAATGAATCAGGCAGAGAGAGTCAATTATTTTATGTTCCCACTTACGTGTGGTGCATAAAGAAAATCATGGAGGGTATTGTGAGAAGGAAAGGAAGGGTGAATGGGGGGAAATTGGAGGGGGTGATGAACCATGAGAGACTGTGGACTCTGAGCAACAAACTGAGGGGTTTGGAGGTGAGGGGGCTGGGGGAGTGGGCGAGCCTGGTGGTGGGTATTTAGAAAGGCACGTATTGCATGGAGCACTGGGTGTGGTGCATGAACAATCAATCTTGTAACACTGAGAAAATAAAATAAACATCTTTGGGAAAAAATAAAATAAAAATAAATTACCTCAATTTATTCCCATTTCTTTTTTTTTTATTAACATATATTTTTTCCCTCAGGGGTACATGTCTGTGAATCATTAGGTTACACATTTCACAGCACTTACCATAGCACATACCCGCCCCAATGTCCATAACCAAGCCACCTTATCCCTATCCCCCTACCCCCCAGCAACCCTCAGTTTTGTTTCATGAGTTTAGGAGTCTCTCATTGTTTGTCCCCTTCCTGAGCCCATCTTGTTTCATTTCCCCCACCACCTCTCATGACCCCCCCACCCTGCCTCTCAAATTCTTCATATCATGGAGATCATGATAATTGTCTTTCTCTGACTGACTTATTTCCCTTAGCATAATACCCTCTAGTTCCATCACGTCATTGCAAATGGCAAGATTTCTGTTCTCTTGATGGCTGCATAGTATTCCATTGTGCTATGTATACCACTCTTCTTTATCCATTCATCTGTTGATGGACATCTAAGTTCTTTCCATAGTTTGGCTATTGTAGACATTGCTGCTATAAAAACCTTCGGGTGCATGTACCTCTTCGGATCATTACATTTGTATCTTTAGGGTAAATACACAGTAGTTCTGTCCATTTTTAAAAAGGATTATTCATGTTTTGGGGTGTTCACTTTTTTTAAAATTTTATTTATTTAATTGACAGAGAGAGAGAGAGAGAGAGAGAGGGATCACAAGTAGGCAGAGAGCAGGTGGAGAGAGAGGGGGAAGCAGGCTCCCTGCTGAGTAGAGAGCCCGATGCGGGGCTCAACCCAAGACCCAAGCTGAAAGCAGAGGCTTTGACCCCCTGAGCCACCCAGGCGCCCCGGGGTGTTCACTTTTATAAGCTTTTTATATATTTTAGAAAGCAACCCTTTATCAGATATGTCATTTGCAAATATCTTCTCCCATTCTGATGGTTGTCTTTTAGGTTTATTATTATTATTATTTCCTTCACTGTGCAGAAGCTTTTTACTTTAATGAAGTCCCAAAAGGTTATTTCACTTTTCTTTCTCTTGTTACAGGAGGCGTATCTAGAAAGATGTTGCTTTGGCCAACATCAAAAAAATAAAATAAAATAAAAATAGAGCTACCCAACAACCCTGCAATTGCACTACTGGGTATTTACCTCAAAGATACAGATGTAGTGAAAAGAAGGGCCACGTGTACTCCAATGTTCATAGCAGCAATGGCCACAATCACCAAACTGTGGAAAGAGCCAAGATGCCCTTCAACAGACGGATGGATAAAGAAGATATATATATGGTCCATATACACAAGGGAATATTACTCAGCCTTCAGAAAAGATGAATACCCAACTTTTGTATCAACATGGACAGGACTGGAGGAGATTATGCTAATTGAAATAAGTCAAGCAGAGAAAGTCAATTATCATATGGTTTCACTTACTTGTGGAGCATAAGGAATAACATGGAGGACATTAGGAGAAGGAAAGGAAAAGTGAATTGGGGGAAATCAGAGGGGGAGATGAACCATGAGAAGTTGCGGACTCTGAGAAACAATCTGAGGGTTTTTGAGGGGAGTGGGTGGGGGGATGGGTGAGCCTGGTGGTGGGTATTAAGAATGGCATGTACTACATGGAGCTCTGGCTATGATGCATAAACAATGAATCTTGGAACACTGAAAAAATTGAATTAAATTTAAAAA
Organism: Nasua narica; assembly: GCA_028533885.1. Taxonomy (NCBI): domain Eukaryota; kingdom Metazoa; phylum Chordata; class Mammalia; order Carnivora; family Procyonidae; genus Nasua; species Nasua narica. Next base: position 2,385 of record JAPYYJ010001454.1, on the reverse strand, counting down.
TAAAAAAAAAGTTACTGCCTTTTTTTTTCACTTAGCAAAAGGGTATTATGCTAAGTGAAAAGTATACTGTTTTAGGATTTTGACGGTTCCTGTCACATTTAGGTCTTTAATTCATTTCAAATTTATTTTTTTTTATTTTTTTTTAACTTTTATTTATTTTTATTTTTTTTTAAGACTGGATTTTTATTTATTTTTTTCCCCAAATTTATTTTAATTTTTCAGTGTTACAAGATTGATTGTTCATGCACCACACCCAGTGCTCCATGCAGTACGTGCTCAAATTTATTTTTGTGTATGGTGTAAGAAAGTGGTCCCATTTCATTCTTTTGCATGTTACCCTCCAGTTTTCCCATCACCACTTGTTGAAGAGACTGACCTTTTCCCATTACATATTCTTTCCTGTTTTGTCAAAGATTAATGGACCATATACTTGTGGGTTTATTTCTCAGGTTTCTATGCTGTTCTATTGATCTATATGTCTATTTTTCTGACAGAACTATACTGTTTTGATTACTACAGCTTTTAATATAATGTGAAGTTTGAATTATGATGCATACAACTTTGCTTTTCATTTTCTTTTTAAAATTTTTTTATTTAAATTCAATTTAGATAACATGTACTGTATTATTATTTCCAGGGGTAGAATTTAGTGGTATGTCAGTTGCATATAATGTGCAGTGCTTTTTACATCAAGTGCCCTCCTTAATATCCATCACCCAATTACCCTATCCCCCCCACCTTCCCTCCAGCAACCCTCCATTTGTTTCCTACAGTTAAGAGTCTCTTGTGGTTTGCTGCCCTCTCTGTTTTCATCTTATTTTATTTTTCCTTCCCTTCCCCAATGTTCATCTGTTTTGTTTCTTAAATTCCACATATGAGTGAAATTATATGGTATATGCCTTTCTCTGGCTGACTTATTTGCTTAGCATAATACCTTGTAGTTCCATCCAATTCATTGAAAATGGCAATATTTCATTCTTTTTGATGGCTGAGTAATATTCCTATATGTATATACCACATCTTTATCCATTCATCTGTTGATGGACATCTGGGCCCTTTCCATATTTTAGTTATTGTGGACATTGCTGCTACAAACATTGGGGTGCATGTACCCCTTCAAATCACTATGTTTGTATCTTGTCAACAAATATCTAGTAATACAGTTGCTGGATCATGGGGTAGCTCTATTTTTTACTTCTTGAGGATCTCCATATTATTTTCCAGAGTGGCTACACCAGTTTGCATTCCCACCAACAGTGTAAGAATGTTCCTCTTTCTCTGCATCCTCTCCAACGTCTGTTACTTTCCTGACTTGTTAATTTTAGCCATTCTGATGGGTGTGAGGTGGTATCTCATTTGTGGTTTTCTTTTGTTTTCCTGATGCTCAGTGATGTGGACCATTTTTTTTTCATGTGTCTATTAGCCATATCTATGCCTTCTTTGGAGAAATATCTGTTCATGTCCTCTGCCCATTTCTTCACTGGATATTTTGGTTTTTAGGTGTTGAGTTTGACAAGTTCTTTATAGATTTTGGATCCAGCACTTTATTGGAAAAGTCATTTGCAAATATCGTTTCCCATTCTGCCGGTTGTCTTTTAGTTTTTTCAACTGTTCCCATTGCTGTGCAAAAACTTTTTTATCTTGATGAAGTCCAAATAGTTCATTTTTGCTTTTGTTTTCCTCACCTTTGAAGACGTGTCTAGAAGAAGTTGTTATGGCTGAGGTCAAAGAGGTTTCTGCCTGTGTTCTCCTCTAGGCTTTTGATGGATTCCCGTCTCACATTTTGGTCTTTCATCCATTTTTAGTGTACCTTTCTGTATGGCTTAAGAAAGTGGTCCAGTTTCATTCTCCTGCATGTGGCTGTCCAATTTTCCCAACACCATTTGTTGAAAAGGCTGTTTTTCCCATTGGATATTCTTTTCTGGTTTGTGGAAGATTCTTGGACACACTATTTTGGGTCCATTTCTGGGTTCTTTATTGTGTTCCATTGATTTATGTGTCTGTGTTTGTGCCAGTACTGTACTGTCTTGATGATTACAGCTTTGTAATACAGCTGGAAGTCCGGAATTGTGATGCCTCCCACTTTGGTTTTCTTTGTAATATGCCTTTGTCTATTTGGGGTCTTTTCTGGTTCCATACAAACTTTAGCATTGTTTGTTTCAGCTCTGTGAAAAATGCTGATGGTATCTTGATAAGGATTGCATTGAATGTGTAGATTGCTTTGGGTAGCAAAGGCATTTTCTTTTCTTTTTTTTTTTCTTTTTTCTCCCCAAATTTGTTTATTTTAATTTTTCAGTGTTACAAGATTGATTGTTCATGCACCACACCCAGTGCTCCATGCAGTACGTGCCCCTCTCGGTACCCACCACCAGGCTCACCCCCCCC
>JAPYYJ010001453.1:0-14142 GCA_028533885.1 Nasua narica | reverse complement strand
ACAACCCAAGTGACTCCATCCCAAAATTGCTAGAACTCATACAGGAAATCAGCAAAGTTGCATATAAAATCAATGCACAGAAATCAGTTGCATCCCTGTACACTAAAAATGAGACAGAAGAAGGAGAAATTAAGAAATCAATCCCATTTATAATTACAAGAAAATTCCTAAGATATCGAGGAATAAACCTAACCAAAAGATAGAGGATCTGTACTCTAAAAAACAGAAAACTTATGAAAGATAGTGAGGAAGACACAGAGAAATGGAAAAACATTCCATGGTCCTGGATTGGAAGAACAAATATTGTTAAAATGTCTTTGCTAGGCGGAAAAATATACATATTCAATGTAATCCCTATCAAAATACCATCAATATTTTTTGTAGGGCTGGAAATTTGTATGGAAACAGAAAAGACCCTAAATAGCCAAATGAATGTTGAAAAAGAAAACCAACACCAGCAGCATCACAATGCCAGACTCCAAGCTGTATTACAAAACTCTAATCATCAAGACAGTATGATACTCACACAAAAACTGACACATAGATCAATAGAATAGAGAATCCAGAAATAGGCCACCAACTCTATGGTCATCTAATCTGTGACAGAACAGGAAAAAATATCCAATGGAAAAAAAACCAGTTTTTTCAACAAATAGCATTACCAAAATTGGACAACTACATATAGAAGAATGAAACAACCATTTCATTACGCTGTACACAAAAGCAGACTCAAAGTGGATAGAACACCAAGATGTGAGAAAGGAACTCATCAAAATCCTAGAGGAGAATTCAGGCAGCAATTTCTTTGACCTTGGATGCAGCAACTTCTTGCTAGACTCATCTTCAAAGGAAGGGAAAACAAAGGAAAAATGAACTATTAGGACTTCATCAAGATAAAGAACTTTTGCACAGCAAAGGAAACAATCGACAAAACCAAAAGACAAATAATAGAATGGGAGAAGATATTAGCAAATCACTTATTTGATAAAGGGCTAGTATCCAAAACCTATAAAGAACTTACCAAACTCAACCCCCAAAGAAGAAATAATCCAATCAAGAAATGGACAGAAGACATGAACAGACACTTTCCAAAGAAGACATACAAATAGCCAATAGACATATGAAAACTGCTCCACATCACTTGGCATCAAGAAAATACAAATCAAAACCACAATGAGATACCACCTCATATCACTCAGAATGGTTAAAAATAAGAAGTCAGGAAACAACAAATGTTGGGGAAGATGTGGAGAAAGGGGAACACTTTCACACTATTGATGGGAACACAAACTTGTACAGCCCCTCTGGAAAACAGTATGGAGGTTCCTCAAGAAATTAAAAATAGAGTTACCATATACCCACCATTTGCACTACTATGTATTTATCCAAAGGATACAAACATAGTGTCCAAAGGGGCACCTACCCCCCAGTGTTTATAATAGCAATGTCCACAATAGCCATGCTATGAAAAGAGCACAAATGTCCATACACAGATGAATGAATAAAGAAGATGTGATGTGTACGTATATATGCACACACACACACACACACATATACATACACATACTGGAATATTACTCAGCCATCAAAAAAAATCTTACCATTTGCAATGATGTGGTATTATGCTAAGCAAAATAAATCAATCAGAGAAAACAATTATATGATTTCACTCATATGTGGAATTTAAGAATCAAAACAGAGGATCATAAGGGAAGGGAGGGAGAAATAAAATAAGACAAAATCAGAGAGGGAGACAAATGATAAAAGACTCTTAATCATTGGAAACAAACTGACAGTTGCTGGAGGGGAGAGGGTCAGGGACTGGGGTAACTGGGTGATGAGCATTGAGTGTTATATGCAACTGATGAATCACTGAACTCTACCTCTGAAACTAATAATACATTATATGTAAATTAATTGAATTTAAATTGAAATATATATGTTTCCATGCTCACAATGGGCTATACTCAAACTGCATGCAGGAAATTTTAAATACAGATTTCCTAGGAAATCTGCAAAGCTGAGAAGTAGTTCTGTTATGGATCAGTGTCAAATTTATATCATGATTTTAGTTGTTGCTAAGTGTTGTAGCTTTGGGGAAAAATACCTGGAAATGGCAACCTGGCTTTCTTGGTAATTCACATTTCTGATTTCTTGACCTTTTTGCTATTTTGGTATATCTATTTGGGCCTTTCTGATCTTTTGGATCCATCTTCCCCTCTATTTTATTTTATAGAACTCTCTGACTCGTGTCTCCAGAGGGAATTGAGCTTTACATTATGGAAAGTCTGTCATCTTGGCAAATCCAAGATTATAAGAATTGGATAAATAGAAGCAAGAGATGGAACAGGCTGATTTTACTTGCCTAGGTTAAAGGAGTTTGGCTAATTCAAATGTAACTCACCGCAGTATGAAATTGGGACTGAAGCACAAGTAGTAGTGCAATATTTAGTCATCATATTTGCCAGATGTGTTCTCTGGACCTACTTGATGTAGGAAATGTTGGAGGCTCAGAGCTGATGTCCAAGAAAGAATTCTTGAGAGACCTTTGGTGCAAAAAGATGGTTTTATTATAGCTCAGGGACAGGGTCCATGGGCAGAAAGAGCAATACTGGGGTCCTGAGGAGTGGTTGATTATATACTCTCAAGATGGGAGTGAGTTAGGGATAGCATAAATCTCAAAGGATTTTGGAAGCACAGTTTCAAGGACCTTGAGAGGGCTAGCTATTATTAGGAGAAGGTCATTTATTACTGTCTAGTAAAACCTTAGTCATGAGACCCATCAAATATATATCGGTGAGCCATATGCTTGGGGGATCATTGTTAACATACACCTTGGTGGTTAGAGATAAAGGAAGTTTATGAAGGAATTTTTGTATGTTAAAGTAGACTTATAGGATCCTGGGGGTAGGAGTAGTCAGGCTAAGATTACCTTTTGCCCTTAGCAAAGCATTAATATAGTGGCAGCTGAGTTCCTAGAATACCACACTGCCTGTTTGAAGGACTTGTCAGTGGGCTCTTAAGTAGTAAGGAAATTTAATAATTTTATTTTGCCTTTGTTTCCCACAACATACGACCCTCAATCTTGTGACAGTGGTAGATGGCAGTTGTCTCTCTCCCTTTCCCTTTCTCTTTCCACTCACAAACACAAATGGGAATGTTTGAGTATTTGATATTAGAGACAAATATTTAAGTCAGAAATATGGCTTTTTTTGTTTGTTGGGCTAGTAATTTGAACAGTTCAAAAACATTGCAGTTCTTTTATTCCTGCACATAATTTGAATTAGTGAGCACATAATTTGTCACCAGCTAGACCCTAAAACTGACTTTTACTGTCCACCTACTTGTACTCACTAAACTTTGTCTTACATTTTTCCTTAAGCTCTTTTTTTTTCCTGGTTTACCTCTTAATTTAGGCAAATGAAACCCAAAACCTTCCCTCAGGTGATAGTCATTGTCCTAACAAGACATCTTGTCTGCCCAGATGACCCACAACTTTTGAGCTAAACCCCTGATTCTTGCCTCTGCAAATGAAACATAGTGTGACCTCTAGAATGGGCTACAATTACTTTTACCTCATAATACTAAACTCCCCACCCAAGAAGGAGCCACAGACTCATTTACACAACATGTAATGTTTGTATAAGCATGTCTCCTTAAGGCTTATCTGTTCCTGTATGTGATGACAAGGCTCCCTATCTAATAACTAAATATTCATCCTAACCCTAACCAAAAGGATTCCATTCACACTCTCTCAGGGAGTCATTGCTTTGGAAGCCATTGCTGATGATCTCCTTATTTGCTGCAAGTAAGTTTTCTTTGTGAAATAACCCAATCTGGTGCAGTTTCTGACTCATCAAGGAGTGAACTCACATTGGTTCAGTTACAAATTTGCTGCACTCTATTTTCTGTCTACCAATGTCACTATTAATGTTCTACACGCACACGCACACGCACACGCACACACACACAGACAGCCATTAGCCTGGCTACCAGAGGGGAGGTAAGTAGAGGGATGGGTGAAATAAATGAAATAAATTAAAGAGTATACTTATCATAACTCATAATGTCTTTGCTGTTTTAGGCAACTGAAATTTTGGCTGCATTTTTCACCATAGCACAGTGCAGCTTATCCAGAAAGTAATGTAGGCCTAAATTTAAGTTCAAAGGAGAGCCTATCAAAAGGAAGAGAAGTTTTAACAGAGACTTCCTTTACCAAAAGAACTCATCTACATAATAGGGCAAACTTGTTTTTCCCCAAACAAGTCCTTTCACCTTCTTGCTAATGAGTTCTCTCCCCTTTGTGTCCTTAGGTTCCTCCTCTCCTTAGATCATAGAAGTTTCACATTGCTCTGGTGTTTTGGGAATTTCAGGTCTGTGTGGATTCCCTGTGCTAGGTCTATTAAATTTGACTTTTTCCTACTAATCTGTCTCATGTCAATTTGATTCCAAGTCCACCTAAAAGGACCTTAAGGCAGAGGAAGGTCTTCTTCCCTGACAGTTACATCCAAAAAGGTATGTTTGTGCCTGAAATGCAAATGCTAATAGTTGAAAATATGTATTCAACCTAATTTTTACAGACTAAATGCAAATTAGTAGAGAATGTATTAGTAGAGATAGTATGTTTTGAGATTTTTAGAAATAAATTTGATTATTAGTGTCAAAGATATGCATGTTAATCTTATGTAATACATCTGTATTTTGTCAAATAAATGCATAAACTGGGGAATAGTGTTTTTTCATGTAACGGATAAAAATATCATGTTTCATAACATTTCCAAATTAAATCACACAAGAAATATGATAAATGAAAACATCAGTTTCTTACACGAGGGATATAACAACAAAGCACATGAGGGAAACCAAAATAACCTAAAAACGACATACTGTATGATACATCGAAGCAGTGAATTTTAAGTGGTTCGTGAAAACACCTTCTTCAAATTTCTCCCAAAATTAGTTCCTTTGAGTCCTATGTGTGAATGTGCTTTTAACAAATTCCTTTTTCCCCTTTATTTTTATTTTTTTAAAGATTTTATTTATTTATTTGATGCAGAGAGAGAGAGAGAGACAGCAAGAGAGGGAACACAAGCAGGAGAAGTGGGAGAGAGAGAAGCAGGCTTCTCGCCCATCAGGGAGCCCAATGCAGGGCTTGATCCCAAGACTCGATCCCAGGACTCCATCCTAGGACTTGATCCCAGGACTCTGGGATCAGGGCCTGAGCTGAAAGCAGAAGCTTAGTGACTGAGTCACCCAGGTGCCCCTCCTTTTTCCCCTTTAAAATGCAAAAGCTACTCTTCACCTCTTGGTACTTGGCTAAACTTTTTTTGGCAACAATTTTTGGGACAATTTCATTAGTTTTATAATGCAAATGTGCAATAAGATTATCAAACCATTAGTCAGTTTTATTAAAGTGCCTGCTACATGATGCTTTCCTCCCAAATACTATTCTGGAATACATGGGGAGACCTATTTGTTCAACATAGAAAACATTTGTGTTATACTTGTTATGTATAAAATAACATACTAAAATTTGATAATGTAGTTATGTATAATAAAAGAATAAATTATTCATTATAAACTATGTAAAATATTCTACAGACATTCAAAATACACAACTTGACAATTGGAAAAAATCTTGTTTAGAGTTTCATATGGCGTGGAAGGAGTTTCTCATGCTTGGGACAATTTCTCTAAACCTAGACACTCATATTTGGCACACAGTAGAAACACTCTAAGTTAAAAGAGGAATGCCTGAGTCATCTTTCTTATTTCTTTAGGGTTCTTTTGGCCATGTGGCTGGTTAAGGGGTTTTTGGTTTTGTTTTTTTCCTAATTGTTAGGGTAAAAAACATACAGAAAAAAGGTCAAATAATTGAGCTACTATTGCTCTAGAAAATGACTTGACGTTTATGAAAGCCTTATTTTAAAGAAAACACTATAAAACATCTTGGGATTTTTATCTACAAAACAAACAAGAAAATATTTTCACAAGATGCTTTCACAGAATTGTTAAGTGACTCTGAAGCTCTCTTTGTTAGCAATGCCTGTTTCTCTTCTATAGCTTTTTCATGGCAGAGTTTAAATATTTCTTGAATTCAGTGTGCAGGTGGATAGAGATAGGATAGTTTAATGAAGGTGATAAAATTAGGATCAGAAAACTTTGTTCTAGTTTGTAGTTTAACTAGTGAAAATTGACCAAGTGGAAAGAAAAACCACCTCTACCCCCATATTATTCACTGGAGAAGAATTATACCCTTCCTTCTCAATTCCTTCTAGAGATGTAGGAACGATGTTAGGGTTTGAAGCCTACAGCCAAGAAAGAATTCTTGAGATGTCTTTGGTGCAAAAAAGGTAGTTTTGTTAAAGCAGGGGGACAGGACCTGTGGGCTGAAAGAACTGCACTGGGGTCATGAGCAGTGGCCCATTATATACTTTCAATTTGGGAGGGAGTTAGGAATTCCATAAACCTCCCAGGTATTTTGGAAACAAGGTTTCCAGGATTTCGAGGGAGCTAGCTTTTGTTAGGAAAAGGTCATGTATTATTGTTTAGTAAACCCTTGGTCAGACCCTTCAGATGTATATGGGTGGGTCATATGCTTGGAGGATGACTCCCAACATGTATCTTGGTTGAGGGTGGGGTGTTTATAAGATAAAGAACATTCCAAAGGAATTTTTAAATTTTAAAGTAGACTTACAGCATTCTGGGGGTCAGGCTTTTGCTCTTAGCAAAGTATAACGTCTACCCAGTTAAATTCCTAGAGGAAAGTTACTCTGCTTATTTCACACTTGTCAATGGGCTGTAAGTAGTGAAGAAATTTAATATTTTTTTTAATGCTTTTGTTTCCCACATCACTAGGATGAAAACAAAACAAAACCATTTTAACAAATAAGTATGAGTTTCTCAGATGCAAATAAGGGAAGAGCAGACCTCTTCTTGTATTTTTTAAGATTTTATTTATTTGTTGGCTTGTTTATTTACTGACTTATTTAGAGAGAAAGAGAGTGCAAGAGAACCCAAGTGGGGGCGAGAAGAGGGAGAGGGACAAGCTGACTCCATGCTGAAGTGGAGTCAGATGCAGGGCTTGATCCCACCACCCTGATATCATGACCTAGGCTGAAATCCAGAGTCAACCACTAAACTTACTGAGTCAACCAGGCACCCTCCTGTTTTTGTTTTCTGTATCATTATTTCCTTAATTTGGGGGATAGTCCATTAGATTTCCATACCTGATCAAAGCACCAGCAAATTTGAAATTGTGCTCACAGAGACCAGCATCAGGTTTGTTTTCTTTCTTTCTTTCTTTTGTTCTTTCGTTCTTTCTTTCTCTCTTTATTTCTTCCTTTCTTTTTCACTTTAAAGATGTCCATCAACAGATGAATGGATACAGAAGAGTGGTATATATATATATATATATATATACACATACATACATACACACAATGGAATACTATGCATCTATCAAAAATGAAATCTTGTCATTTGCAACGACATGGATGGAACTAGAAGGTATTATGCTAAGCAAAATAAGTCAATCAGAGAAAGACAATTATATGATCTCATTGATATGAGGAACTTGAGAAACAAGACAGAGGATCATAGGGGAAGGGAGGGAAAAATTAAACAAGATGTAACCAGAGAGGGAGACAAACCATAAGAGACTCTTACTCTCAGGAAACAAACTGAAGGTGCTGGAGGGGAGGGGATGGGATGGATGGGATGGCTGAGTGATGGACATTGGGGAGGGTATGTTCTATGGTGAGTTCTGTGAATTGTATAACACTGATGAATCATAGACCTGTACCCCTAAAACAAATAATACATTATATGTTAATTTAAAAAATAATAAAAAGAAAGAACAAGAAAGAAAGAAAGAGACTTTAAAAAGAAAAAAAAATAAATTCAATTAGTCAACACATAATACATCATTAGTTTTCAATGTAATGTTCAATGACTTATCAGTTGCATATAACACCCAGTGCTCATCACATCACCTGCTCTCCTTAATTCCTTTTACCCAGTTACCCATCCCCCCCACCCACCTACCTTTCTGCAATCCTCAGTTTGTTTCCTGGAGTCAAGAAACCCTCATGATTTGTCTTCCTCTCTGATTTCTTCCCAGTAGCATCAGGTTTTCTCAGTCAGGACCTTAAGCTGAAGTCCAGCCAGAGTGTCACTCCAGGATCCATTATGATCTTCCTTTTCTTTAGCCAATATTTTCTTCCAAGGAATTTTCCATCATGAGTAGTGGTAGCTAAGCCCAGGGGAGAAATTGCTGTAGCAGTTTTATCTCATGAATGTAATAGCAATTTCCCTTTGGCCAGGAGTCTCATACTTCAATTTTACCTATGTGAGACCTTGGTAGCTAATGTGTCCTTAGAGAATGTGTTCTTGTTTCTCGTGGGTTTCGCTCCTTGTGTGAATTCCCTTCTGTTTGCATACTATCTGTGTAACCATGCACCTTGTTAATTAAGATAGAGTAAAATATTCTTAAAAGTTTTTTCTTACCTCTATTATTTAAAATATTTATTGCCTTTTATCCCATGTCTTACAATATATTTAAAATCAGAGTGTTAGAATATATGGGCATTGCTGTGTTGCTTACTGCTCAATTTTTATCTTCTTTTTGCTTCATGTTTTGTATTTTGGATCATCTCTCTTCTGGACTGAAATGTGGAAAATTTTTCACACAAAAAAAGAACAGATAGACTCCATGACATGATCATCATTCTACCTTCACCATTTGTATCTCAGTGTAGAAAAGCTATTGTCCCAATCTGCTGCTACAATTTAAAATAAAAAATATATCTGTACTGTGAAAAGTACAGAAACATACTGAATCAGTGAGAGTGACATCCATTAAGAAAAACTTTCCATGTATGGCAGAGGCACAAAGAATCAAAACAACTTTTCCAGCCATTTATCAAAGATCATGACCTATCATTTCCAGAAGAATGAAACAATGAGCATTAAAGTTAGAGAAGTGAACCAATATACAGCATTTTTCTCCCATTTATTCAGCCTCCCCCTACATTTTTCTCAGGAAGAAAAAAAAAGGCATATCCTGCTTGATACCAAGATTGTGTAGCTTACAAATAGATATCAGCATGTAATCAACTAATGGAGCACAAAATGTAAATATGTAATTTTTTTTTTTTTTTACTAATTTAAGAACTGGGGAATTTCCAATTTTACAGAATAAGTACATAATATGTGAGATTTACATAATTCAAAAAATCCTTCCCATTTCCTTTCCTGCATTTTTTATATATTCAACTTTATAAGGAGACATGGAAAACTTATGCAATCATCACTAGATATTTTAGTAATCCAAAAAATAGTAGTAGTATTATAACTGTGCAAATTTATTTAATAAACATAATGTCTGACTCATTCTGAGTTGATCTGATATCTTTTATAAACGAATTGTTATTTTTTTCTGTAACTTTGTGTTTCTTGAATATATTCTATGGTGATTACCTACATAGGATATCAAAAGTCAAGACATTATATAAAGATAAACCATTTTTTGTTCTTTGTTTTAAATCTATTTTAGTATTTCAATTCTATGCATTTAATCTGGTGACGCATATCCTATAATCTTGATATCTCTATCTCCACAAATTAATATATATGTCTTGTCAATCATTGCTCAATCTTTTTCCTCTATAAGACCAATGACATGCAAATTTTTATGATTTACAACCCTTATCTTATTCCATTAATTTTTGCATCTTCAATTTCAGTTCCTGGCTGCCTCCCAACTCTGTCTAACTAAATTGTTTTAAGATGACTATCGGATATCTAGGTACTCATTATTTCTGGAAGCTGTCTCCTACCTTTCAACCTTTATATGATATATACAGCTGTCAAAATCCTGGACATAATCCCAAGCACTGAGTTTTCTGCTAAGAAACATAGTAAGGCTGTCACTAGGATATTTCTTGAGAAAAGAACTAAGAGATGCTAAATAATAGTCATAATACTAATCAGACACTAAGTTGTATTACATTTATTAATATATAAGCCACATTTATGTTCTTAAGGTCAATGAGAATAATTTTTTTATGACCTACTAACAGAAACATTACAGAAATTGTCACTCGTATTCATCTAGAGTACAATTTCAACTGATATTCCCAATAAGCATAAAAACTGAAAATTCTGAAGGAATTTTGAATCCTCTAAAGAAAATGTCAAGTTCATTTATGCTATTGAAGTTTTTTTTTTTTTTTAAATCTGGTAAGGGCAATGAGAGCCATGTACACATTAAATGACATGCTTATTCAGAGTTTGATTCTGTGTTCAATTTTAATGATTCTCTTATCAAATACCTATCAATAACTGATTTTTTTTAAAAAAAAGTTATTTGAATTTTAATTGCTTCATTGATCTTTAATTTTTCAAGTTGTTTGAAATCTGGAAGAAATTAAGTCAGTCCAACTCCCTCATGGACATCCATTTATATTCCCATTTTATCCACTGGATATTTTTAAAAATCAAAAATGACCTAGCTTGTGGGAACCCAGAAAACCTAAAATTGTGTTTTGCATATCTTAAGTTAAATTCTAACAATATTTTTTAAAGTAGGTTTAAGTCATTTCCCTTAAAAGTTGAAATAAGTTACATTAAATACTACTAATTTACAAAATAGAGTTATCAGCTATCAATAATGAAGATATATTGATTTAAGGCATATTTTTCTAACCACTTTATATTACTTGATCATAAATCTTTATCCTGATTTCTCTAAATGCTTTCAGATTTATTTGAAAGAACCACCCATAAAAATGTTAGTCTAATTCAGAAAGCATGTGAAGCTAAAGAGAATGAATGACATGATAGACCTACTAGCCTTCTCCCCTAATACGCAGATAGAGAAAGTGGGTTTCCTTAATATCTCAGAGCCATTTCCGATGAAAACTAGAAGTAAGACCCAAGTATATTTATTCTTCATACGAGTGTTCTTCCTAAAACCACACCAAGTAAAAGAACTAACAATGATAATAAAGTCTTTACATAATGTACTCATCTATAACAAAGTGCTTTTTAAGATGTGTATATTTATTGACCTGTATATTATTTTGTAGAGGTGCATATATAATATATATGACAAACAATATATGTAAGATATAATTTTAAAACATTTATATGTGTATTTATAAATGTATGTTATATATAAATTTTTTAAAGATTTTATTTATTAATTTGACAGAGAGATCACAAGTAGGCAGAGAGGCAGGCAGAGAGAGAGGGAGAAGCAGGCTCCCCACTGAGCAGAAAGCCCAATGCGGAGCTCAATCCCAGAACTCTGAGACCATGACCTGGGCCTAAGGGAGAGGTTTTAACTCACTGAGCCACCCAGGTGCCCCAATATAATTTTGTAGTATTTAGTGAAACAATAATACACAAATGTTTACACACACTCATTATTGGTGAATAAAATTAGAGGTATTATCATCAGCTATATCTAGACTTCTTTAAATAAATAATTGATTTGTTATTTAAAAAGCCTTTGAGATTAGTACTTTTTAATTTAAATTCAATTAACCAACATATAGTACATCATTAGTTTCAGATGTAGAGTTCAATAATTCATCAGTTGCATATAAAACCCAGCGCTTATCATATCAGGTGCCCTTCTCAATGCCCATCAACCAATCACCCCATCCTCATACCCACCTCCTCTCCAGCAATCCTCAGTGTCTTATGGTTAAGAGTCTCTCATGGTTTGTCTCCCTCTCTGATAAATTCCCATTCAGTGTCCCTTCCCTTCCCCTATGATCCTCTGTGCTGTTTCTTATATTCCATATATGAGTGAAACTATATGATAATTGTCTTTCTCTTATTGACTTCTTTTGCTCAGTATAATACTCTCCAGTTCTATCCACTTTGATGTAAATGGTAAGTATCCTTTCTGATGGTTAAGTAATATTCTATTATATATATATGCATATGATATATGATATATTATATATAGATATATCTATATAATCTATATATATATCTTCTTCATATATCTATATTTCTATACCTACATATATAGATATAAAGATAAAGAAGATATATAGATATAGATATCTAGATATCTATTAATATCTATGTCTATATCTAGATATAGATAGATATCTATATCTATAGATATCTATATCTAGATCTATACATAATATATATGTCTTCTTTATCTTCTTTATCCATTCATCTGCTCATTGATATCTGGGCTCTTTTCATACTTTGGCTATTGTGGACATTGCTGCTATAAACTTTGGGGCGCATGTACCTAATCAGATCATTACATTTGTAACTTTGGGGTAAATATGTATCAATGCAGTTACTGGTCATAGGGTAGCTCTATTTTTAACTTCTTGAGGATCCTCCATACTTTTTTTCAGAGTGCCTATACCATCTTGCATTCTGATCAAGAGTGTAAGAGGGATCCCCTTTCTCTGCATCCTCCCCAACATTTGTTGTTTCCTGTCTTGTTGATTTTAGCCATTCTGACTGGTATGTGCTGGTACCTCATTGTGGTCTTGACTTGTATTTCCCTGGTATCGAGTGATTTGGAACATTTTTTCATGTGTCTCTTGGCTATTTGTATGTGTTCTTTTGAGAATTGTCTGTTCATGTTTTCTGCCCATTTCTTGACTGAATTATTTGTTTTTTGGTTGTTGAGTTTGATAGATTCTTAAAGACCTTGGACACTAGCCCTTTATCTGATAAGAAATTTTCAAATATCTTCTCCCATTCTGTAGGTTGCCTTTTAGTATTGTTGACTGTTTTCTTTGCTGTTCAGAAACATTTTATCTTGAAGAAATGCCAATAGTTCATTTTTGCTTTTGCTTCCCTTGCCTTTAGAGATGCATCTAGCAAGAAGTTTCTGTGGCCAAGGTCGAAAATGTTGGTGCTTATGTTCTCCTCTAATATTACGATGGATCCTCCTCTAGGATTTTTTTTAAAGATTTTATTTATTTATTTATTTGATACAGAGAGAGAGAGATAACAAGCAGGCAGAGAAGCAGGCAGAGAGAGAAGAGGAAGCAGGCTCCCCACTGAGCAGAAAGCCCGATGTGGGGCTCGATCCCAGAACTCTGAGACCATGACCTGAGCCGAAGGCAGTCACCCAACCAACTGAGCCACCCAGGCACCCCCTCCTCTAGGATTTTGATGCATTGTCTCACATTTGGTCTTTCATCCATTTTCAGTTTATCTTTGTGTATGGTATAAAATAATGGTCTAGTTTCATTATTCTGTATGTGGCTGTCCAATTTTTCCAATACCATTTGTTAAAAAGACTCCTTTTTTCTATTGAATATTTTTTCCTGTTTTGTCACACATGAGTTGACCATAGAGTTGAGAGTCCATTTTTGGTTTCAATATTTTGTTCCATTGATCTATGTGTCTGTTTTGCACCAGTACCATACTGTCTTAATGATTATAGCTTTATAATATACCTTGAAGCACAACATTGTGATGCTACCAGCTTTGGTTTTCTTTTTCACTGTTCCATTGACTATTCAGGGTCTTTTCTGTTTCCATACAAACTTCAGGATTGTTTTGTTTCAGCTCTGTGAAAAATGTTGATAATATTTTGATAGGGATTGCATTGAATATATAGATTGCTCTGGGTAGCATAGATAATTTAATATTTATTCTTCCAATCCAGGACAATGGAATGTTTTCCATTTCTGTGTGTCTTCCTCAATATCTTTCATAAGTTTTCTGTTTTTTAGAGTACAGATCCTCTATCTTTTGGTTTATTCCTCGGTATCTTAGGAATTTTCTTGTAATTATAAATGGGATTGATTTCTTAATTTCTCCTTCTTCTGTCTCATTTTTAGTGTACAGGGATGCAACTGATTTCTGTGCATTGATTTTACATACCACAACTTTGCTGATTTCCTGTATGAGTTCTAGCAATTTTGGGATGGTCATTTGGAGTCATTTGGGTTGTCAACATAGAGTATCATGTCATTTGCAAAGATTGAGAATTTGACTTCTTCTTTGCCAATTGGGGTGCCTTTTATTTCTTTTTGTTGTCTGATTACTGAGGCGAGGACTTCTAGTCTTAGGTTGAACAACAATGGTGAGAATGGACATCTCCGTCATGTTTCTGACTTTAGGAAAAAAGCTCTCAGTTTTACT
>JAPYYJ010001452.1:0-14143 GCA_028533885.1 Nasua narica | reverse complement strand
AACTTTTGTATCAACATGGACAGGACTAGAAGAGATTATGCGGAGTGAAATAAGTCAAGCGGAGAGAGGCAATTATTTTATGGTCCCACTTACGTGTGGAGTATAAAGAAAATCATGGAGGGCATCGTGAGAAGGAGGGGAGGGGCGAATGGGGGGAAATCGGAGGGGGTGATGAACCAGGAGAGACTGTGGACTCTGAGCAACAAACTGAGGGTTTTGGAGGGGAGAGGGTGGGGGAGTGGCTGAACCTGGTGGTGGGTATCGAGAGGGGCACGTGTTGCATGGAGCACTGGGTGTGGTGCATGAACAATCAATCTTGTAACACTGAAAGATTAAAATAAACAAATTTGGGGAGAAAAAAAAGAAATAAGACAAGAGGAGAGAGTCAATTATCTTATTGTCTCACTTACATGTGGAGCATAAGGAAAAACATGGAGGGCATTGTGAGAAGGAAAGGAAAGGTGAACGGGAGGAAATCGGAAGGGGAGATGAACCATAAGAGATGTGGACTCTGAGCAACAAACTGAGGGTTTTGGAGGGAGGGGGTGGGAGTTTGGGCGAGCCTGGTGGTGAGTACTGAGGAAGGCAGATATTGCTTGGAGCACTGGGTGTGGTGCATGAACAATTAATCTTGTAACACTGAAAAAATAAAAGTATTTGGAGAAAAAAAAGAAATATCTGAATAATTTTTTCAACAGTTTCCTAAAACCCAACAGCGATGCAATAAATAATTTTTTTTAAGTGCAATGCTTATGTTTTCCTCTACGACTTTGATGGATTCCTATCTCACACTGAGGTCTTTCATCCATTTAAAGTTTATCTTTAGGGGCTCCTGGGTGGCTCAGTGTGTTAAAGCCTCTACTTTCAGCTCAGGTCATGATCCCAGGGTCCTAGGATCAAGCCCTGCATCGGGCTCTCTGCTCAGCAGGGAGCCTCCTTTCCCTCTCTCTGCCTGCCTCTCTGCCTACTTATGATCTCTCTCTCTCTCTCTGTGTCAAATAAGTAAATAAACTCTTAAAATAAGCAAACAAACAAATAAAGTTTATCTTTGTGTATGTTGGAAGCAAATGGTAGAATTTCATTCTTCTGTATATAGCAGTCCAATTTTCCCAGCACTATTTATTGAAGAGAATGTCTTTTTTACAAAATATTTTCCAAATATTTTTTCCTACTTTGTCAAAGATTAGTTGACCACAGAGTTGAGGGTCCATATCTGGACTCTCTTTTCTGTTTCATTGGTCTATGTATCTGTTTTTGTGCCAGTACCATGCTGATTTAATGATTACAGCTTTTTCAAGCTAATATAGCTTGAAATCAGGCAATGTGATGTCCCCAGCTTTGTTTTTCTTTTTCAACATTTTCTTGGTGATTTGGGGTCTTTTCTGGTTCCATACAAATTTTAGGAATGCTTGTTCCAGCATGTTGAAAAATGCCATTGGTATTTTGATTGGGATGGTATTGAAAGTATAGATCGATATGGGCAGCATAGACATTTTAACAATGTTTATTCTTCCAATCCATGTGCATGGAATGTTTTTCCATCTTTTTCTGTCTTCAATTTCTTTCATCAGCTACGGCAACTTGTTTCAAGACATGTCTCCAAAGGCAAGGGAAACAAAAGTGAAACTGAACTTTTGGGACTTCATCAAGATAAAAAGTTTCTGCACAGCAAAAGAAACAGTCAACAAAACAAAGTGGCAACCCATGGAATAGGAGAATTTATTTGCAAATGACACTACAGATAAAGGGCTGACATCCAAGATCTATAAAGAACTTCTCAAACTCAACACCCAAAAAATAAATAATCAAGTCAAAAAACGGGCAGAAGACATGGACAGACACTTCTTCAAAGAAGACATACAGATGGATAATGGACACATGAAAAAGTGTTCATCATCATTAGCCATCAGGGAAATTCAAATCAAAACCACATTGAGATACCACCTTACACCCGTTAGAATGGCAAAAATTGACAAGGCAAGAAACAACAAATGTTGCAGAGGTTGTGGAAAAAGGGGCACCCTCTTACACTATTGGTGGGAACACAAGGTGGTACAGACACTTTGGAAAACAGTGAGGAGTTTCCCCAAAAAGTTAAAAATAAGAGATAGTCTATGACCCAGCAATTGCACTACTGGGTACTTACCCCAAAGATACAGATGTAGTGAAAAGATGGGCCACGTGCACCCCAATGTTTATAGCAGCAATGTCCACAATAGCCAAACTGTGGAAAGAGCCGAGATGTCCTTCAACAGATGAATGGATAAAGATGTGGTCCATATATACAATCGAATATTACTCAGCCAATAGAAAGGATGAATACCCAACTTTTGCATCAACATGGACAGAACTGGAGGAGATTATGCAAGTGAAATAAGTCAAGCAGAAGAAGTCAATTATCACATGGTTTCACTTATTTGTGGAACATAAGGCATAGCATGGAGGACATAAGGAGAAAAAAGGGAAAAATGAAGGGGGTGGAAATCGGAGAGGGAGACAAAACATGAGAGACTAGGGACTCTGGGAAACAAACTGAGGGTTTTAGGGGGAAGGGGGTGGGAGGATGTGTGAGCACCATGATGGGTATTAAGGAGAGCATGTACTGCATGGAGCACTAGGTGTTATATACAAAAAATGAATCATGTAACACTGCATCAAAAACTAATGATATACTGCATAGTGACTAACATAACATAATAAAAAAAAAAGAAGAAGAAAACTCTCCCAAGAGGGGCAAAAAAAAAAAAAAGTAATGGTTACTGTAGTTGTGAAGTGTCTTACAAAAGCAATGAACATGAGTTGAGAAAATTCCATAGCAAGGCAAAACATCATTTTATAAGGGATGATCAGAGAGGAAAAAAACTAAGCAGTTCAGAAGTATATGAATTCACAGAGTAACAAACAGAATGAAGCAGTTTTTAAGAAAGAACCAGGATTCCCTAATGAATAATTTATACAGGGAGTTGAATTTTCTAAGAGCACCCATAGCCTCACTAGGGGAGAGAGAAGGACATAAAGGTCAGACAGATAATGCTGGACTATCAGCTAATACAGATCAGAAAAAAATGAGAAGAATTCTATATTTCTAACTTGTATATTACTCCTTTACTTTTCTTAAGTGAGTAAAAACGTGCCTTGTGCCAAACCAGTAGTAATAAAACAGTATACAGGAAAAAAGAAAGTTTTCTTTTTGCTCTTTCCAGCCACTCATTTTCCTTCATTGGAGTAATTACTGTTGTCAGATTCTAAAATCCCTTCTACAGATAGTATATATATGTATTTTAGGAATATTTATATTTTCCTCTACAATTATAGTAACTGTATATTCTGTTCTGTACCTTGGTTTTATACCTAACAGTATATCTTGTTGATCCTTCCACCAGCGCATATATAGTGCTGCTGCCTCATTATTTTTGATGAGCTGTATAGATTTATAGAATTGATGTAACTTAATTTACTTTACAAATCACCTATTGATAGGATTTTATACTTATGTTATATACCTGTAGGATAAAAACCTAGGAGTGAAATTTCTGAAACTGTTGGCAGATATTGCTAAGTCATATTTCATACCTGTATTTTTTTAAAATATTTTATTTATTTATTTGACAGAGAGAGAGATCACAAGTAGGCAGAAAGGCAGGCAGAGAGAGAGGCGGAAGCAGGCTCCCTGCCGAGCAGAGAGCCTGATGTGGGGCTCGATCCCAGGACCTTGAGATCATGACCCAAGCCGAAGGCAGGGCCTTTAACCCACTGAGCCACCCAGGCGCCCCTCATAAATGTATTTTAAATTAGTTTATAATTCATCAAATATTCACTCCTCTTCCCAAGCCCTCTGGTCCAGACCATGTGACTTGCTTCAACTAATGGGGTGTGATCAGAAGTTACAATGTGTCATTTCTAAGCTGAGATCCACATATATGGCACAATTCCTTTGCATTCTTCTAATCTGCTAAAGGAAAACTGTTTCTCCACTCACAACACTTCTGACACTAATTTCTAGAGTTTCCGTGCCAAGAAACTCTCCAATTCTCTGAATATCACCCGGGTGTCCTAACAATTTAATTTAATTATGGCACTAACTACCCAGAGTTAGGACAGACCCCACAGTAAAGGGCTCAGTCTGAAAAGGCTTTCCTCCACTTCAGATGCCAATCACAAGTAGTGGGCTCCCAGGTTATTCATACTTCTGTTCAACTTGGCTAAAAATCAGAGGTTCCCACAACTCTCTCCTCGAGTTGGGTAATTTTCTATAATGGCTCATAGAACTCAGGGAATCACTTTATTTACATTTACAAATATATTATAAAAGATATAAAGTATGCAAATGAACAGCCAGATGCAGAGGTATATAGCTTGAAGACCAGAGGAGCTGAGCGAAAGAGCTTCTGTTTCTATGGAGTTAAAGCATGCTACTCTCTTGGGTGAGGTTGAACATCTTTTTGTATTTTTTTTAATTGGGCTAGATTATTTTTTCCAGCTTTATTGAGGTATAATTGATAAAAATTATGTACATATTTAAGATATACAACACGATGATTTGATATATGTATATATTATAAAATGATTACCAAAAGAGTTAACTCATCCACCACCTCAAATGATTACTTGTATGTTTGGAGGGGGATGAGAACACTTAAGATTTATTTTCTTAGTAAATGTCAAGTATACAATACATTAGGAACTATAATCACCATGCTATACATTAGATTCCCCAGAACATATGCATCTTATATTTGCAAGTTTGTACCCTTTGACTAACATCTTCCATTTTCTTCCACCTCCCAGTAACTGGCAACCACCTTTCTACTTTATAGTTCTACAAGTTTACTTATGTCTTCTGGATTTACTCAGACCCAAACTTAAATATAGAATTTTCATCAAATAATGAATTATGATTGTTCTGCCCAACTTCATAACTCTGGATTTGATAATGTAGCTCATGATGGATACCTCAAGTCACTTAAACATTTTGTGTCTCATGATCAACTGCTTAGCCTCTGTCAGGGCTCAGTAGCACTAGGTAGCAGCAGAAAGCATGATCTAGGCTATGACTTTCTTTTGGGTATTGTCAAAGACCAAAGAGCATCACAATCCACTAAAGATCCTAACAACATTGGCTCTGCCAGTCACAGTGGCAGAGCAGAGGCACTATAGCCTAGACTCAGAATGTAACACTTTCTCTGTACACTAGTCAAAGCTGTAAGCCCTTCATATTACCTAACCAATGATTTTAAGTGCTTTTCTAAAATTGACTTTGTACTGCCTCAAAATTCTGAAGAGACCAAATAAAACCTGTACCTTTCCATAGTGGAAAAAAGTGGCAAAATATAAACAGTTTGTCTTTTACCTTAGAAGACCTGTTTCAACAACTAGATTGCTGGACCCTAAAACTTTGCTGATGTGGCAGATCCTTGAATCTTTATGGGCTAAAGTCCTATATTCTGGCATATATATTTTTATTGTTGGCATCTAGAGTAACTGTTCTTTCTTCTCATCAGGTGCAATTAATGTCATCAATATAGTGAACTAGTACAATGTATGTGGAACATTAAAGTAATTGACATCCCAGTGGACAGTATAATGACAGAGAAGAGCATGTATCCTTGGGGTAGGGTAGGAACTGAGCATTATTATCTCTACATAAAGGCAAAATGCTTCTGATTTTCCCTATTGATGAAGATCAAAAAGAAAACATTTGCCAGATCAATGACCACATACCAAGTGCCAGAGGCTTTAATTATCTGCTCAAATAAAAATACAAACATCTAACATGGCAGCTGAAATTGGGGCTACCAATAGGTTAAATTTATGATTGTCAATCTTCATCGACTATTATCGATCTCATTTTTGGAAGGACTACAAAGGTTAATTACATAATATGAAAACCCCTGACCTTTCTTCCCAGAAGGCATCTTTGCTTCTGATTTACTATTTTGGCAGGGCAGGATAGTTTCCAGTAGTTTCTGGGGCTTCCACTTGGCATTTCAAATAATGTCTTTCTCTAGTCAGGAAACCAATGTGATTATTTTGCCAGTTGCTAAGCATATCAATTCCAAATACACATTACAAGACTGGGGTAACAATCACAAAATAAATCCATGGAAATTCTTAGAAATGTTACAAGGCAGATATGCCCAACACTTTATTTCAACCTTACTCCCATAAACTCTTCTTTAAATTGGTGTTTTGGTTTCCCAGGTATCAATGTTAGATCAAACAGACCTGTAAATAGCCATAGGTCTAATAGGGGAAGGAATTTTATTGTACATATTTTCAGAAGTGTTATAGGTCCTTGTTCAAGGCTCCCATGCTTCTTTTTAAATCAATAGACTCTGGATTTGTGAATTTCATTTGAATTGGCCTGGGCAAGGACCACAATTTTCCATTGTCACAGCTTTCAGTCTTCTACTCAACAGTTATTGCCTTTTTACTACCCAATATCATCCTCACACCCTTGTCAGTGGTCCATCTTTCTTAACCCAAAGAACATCATATTACTTAATACCAAAGATCCTCATTGTTAAGTCTTCCTGATTGTCCTTTTGACCTTGCTTCTCACTGAAGTAATTGCATCTACTTTGCCTCTGATATTTAAATACTGTAATTTGGTCTCTACCATTTTGTAATTCCATCATTCTGCTGATACTAGGTATCCCAGTTCCACAGTAACGAATGCTACCATTAACTCCAGCCGGAAGGACAACCACCACAAATTTCTCTAATAATCTGTTACCTCCCTTACAGGGCATTTCTGTGTGCTTTAGTGACACAGGTGTCCTTTAGGCCCTCTAGGAGAACTCAATACGGTGGCAGGCTTTCAGGCCTTAGAGTGTCATTCTATTCTAATATTCCTATCTCTCTGGCCTTTGGCCCCTTTCTCAATACTATGTCAAAAATCCCCTGTCATTTCCCCAAATTTTAGTAACATTCAAGTTTTAGCCATCATCTTGTCCAAGCTACAAGGAGCCATCACAACAGACTCTGTCCGCATGGTTTTGCCAGAACACTGAACATCAGGTGGTAGATGAACTACCCATGTAAACAAATTCCTGCCATTGAGTCTTATGTTCTATTCCCCAATTCGGTATCTTGAAGATCCATTCCAATATCAGTTCCACTGGTTCCACTGGTTCCAGAACGTATTAGCCAAGTCTTATTATTTCTTTGGCATTAAGCCACCTGTTTAGGTGCGCTGAGACCTGCCTGATTATCACTCTGCAGGCAATGAGACTTGGCAGGGAAGATCTGGAGTAAGATAAGTTTTATCTTGCAAGTCACCTACCACCAAGGATAAAGATATTTCTTCTTTGCAAAAGAAGAAGGCAGTTTCTGTCAATTCAGTTAGTGCAGGGGGTTCTAGAGTTCAGGTTTTTTAGGTTCATTCACACACATGCCTTTAGCCTAGGTATCGGGGTTCTACTGTTTTCCTGCTACAGTCTTTTAGAAATAACTGAGATTGGGCAATCCATCTCCTTTGCCTTTTTACCATTCTTGCAACTGTATCTTGGGCCTGACTTTTCAATCATTTCCTCCGGGACTACTGAAATTTGGAATATCCTCAAAACCTATGGTAGATGCCTTCTGGCTTTTACAGGATGACTTGAGTTAATGGTTGGCTGACTTTCACTTGTCATTTTCAAAATATTTAAAATAAAGCCAAATACTCCTTAATTTAAAAAAATTACTATTAAACCTATACCATATAAGCTTCATAGACTGCAAATTCCAATATTTGTCTTATACCTTCCCCTAAGCCCAATAAACCAATTATTTTAAATACCATTTAATTACTGCATATATTTTAGTTGATTTATGTGTTTCCTACTATAATTCACAGATTTGTTGGCTCACTTATGTGATAGGTCCTCAGTGTTTTAATTGTCTAGTAGTATAAGTCTTCTCATTTGTCTGCTTTTTCAGAATGTTTAGCTATTGTTTATTTTCAGTCATAGAAACTATAGAATCAGCCTATCTAGTTCCAAAATCTTTTTGACACTTTTCTTGGTAGTTTTTAGATGTGGTCAACATTTAAACCATCGAGTAAGGCAGATTACCATCCATGAGCAGTTACCATTCAATTAGTTGAATACCTTATGAGACATGCACATCCTACTGGTTACATTCTATTGGTTCTGTCTCTCTGGTAAACTCTAATACAAGGGGAATATTAATAATACAGCCAAAACTGACAGTACTTTTGCCAAGTTATGGATCCTTAAAACTAGATTTATCATGGGGATTATTTTATAATGCGTAAATATCAAATTACTGTGATGTACACCTGAAACTTACAGGATATTGTATATTAATTATGCTCCAATAAAAAGAAAATTGTTGGGAACTCCACACAAAAACCTTCACACAGATTACAGCTTTGTTCATAACTGCCAAAACTTGAAAGCAGTTAAATTCCTTTTAGTAGGTGAATGTATAAATAAAGTATTGCTTATCCAGATATTTTTCCGAGGAGATGACCAACAGACACACGAAAAGATGCTCAACATCACTTATCTTCAGGGAAATACAAATCAAAACTACAATGAGATATCACTTCCCACCTGTCAGAATAGCTAAAATTAACAATACAGGAAACAGCAGGTGTCGGCGAGGATTTAGAGAAAGGAGAACCCTCTTACACCACTGGTAGGAATGCAAACTGGTGCAGCAACTCTAGAAAACCATACGAAAGTTCCTCCAAAAGATAAAAATAGAACTACCCTACAATCCAGCAATTGGATTACTAGGCATTTACCCTAAGAATACAAAATGCATCCATGGTCATCAGGGATATTGGCCTATAGTTCTCTTTTTCAGGAGAGTCTTTATCTGGTTTTGGTGTCAGGTTAATGCTGGCCTCATAGAATGAAGTTGGAAGTTTTCCTTTCTTTTCTACTTTTTGGGATAGTTTTGAGAATAGGTATTAACTCTTCTTTAAATGTTTGGTAGAATTTGACTGTGAAGCCATCTGGTCCTGGACTTTTATTTAATGGGAGTTTTTTACTGATTGAGTTTCTTTGCTGGTTATCAGTCTATTCAACTTTTCTATTTCTTCCTGTTTTGGTTTTTGTAATACATGTTTCTAGGGATTTATCCATTTCTTCTAGGTTGTCCAATTTGCTGGCATATAGTTTTTTATAATACTCTCTTATGATTGTTTGTATTTCTGTGGTGTTGGTGTTATTTCTCCTCTTTTATTTGTTATTTATTTTGGTCCTTTGTTTCTTTTTGATAAGTCTAGCTAGAGGTTTATCACTTTTATTCATCTTTTCAAAGAACTAGTTGCTGGTTTTATTGATCTAGTCTACTATTTTCTTAGCTTCTATATCATTTATTTCCATTCTAATCTTTATTATTTCCTTCCTTCTGCTGGCATCAGGCCTCATTTGTTCTTTTTTCTAGCTGCTTTAGGTGTAAGGTTAGGTTGTTTGCTTGACATTTTTCTTGTTTCTTGAGGTAGGCCTGTATTGCTGTAAGCTTCCCTCTTTGGACTGCTTTTGCTGCATCCCAAAGATTGTGGACCATTGTGCTTTCATTTTCATCTGTTCTCATGTATTTTTATTTCTTTTTTGATTTTCTGGATGACCCATTCATTGTTTAGTAGCATGCTATTTATCCTCTGATTATTTGTGGGTTTTCTAATTTTTTTTTCCTTGTGGTTGACTTCAAGTTCCATAGCACTGTGGTCAAAAATGTGCATGTGTGATTTCAGTCTTTTTGTATTTGTTAAGGCCTGTTTTGTGACCTTATATGTAATCTATTTTGGAGAATGTTCTGTGCACACTTGAAAGAATGTGTATTATGCTTGTTTAGGATGAACTTTTCTGAATATATCTGTTAAGTCCACCTGGTCCAGAGTGTCATTTGAAGCCATTCTTTTCTTGTTTATTTTCTGTTTAGATGATCTATCCATTGATATCAGTGGAATGTTAAAGTCTCCTACTATTATTGCATTATCAATAAGTTCTTTTATGTTTGTTATTATTTTATATATTTGAGTGCTCCATGTTTGGGTGCATAAATACTGAGAATAATTATATCTTCTTGTTGTATTGTCCCCTTTATGATTACATAATACCCTTCTTTGTCTCTTTTTAGTCTGTTTTAAAGTAGCTCAATTGGTTAAGCACCTGACTCTTGATTTTTGGTTCAGGTCATGATCTCAAGTTTGTGATACTGAGCCCCACATGGGCTCCATGATCAGCCAGGAGTCTGTTTTCCCTTTCCCTGCCCCCCATCTTAAATAAATAAATAAATAAATAAATAAATAAATAAATAAATAAATAAATTAACTAAAAAATCTTTTAAAAAACTTTAAAAATATAGTCTAATTTGTCCAATATAAGTATTGCTACCCTGGCTTTCTTTTGACATCTTCATGACAAATGTTTCTGCCTCACTTTCAATCTGCATGTATCTTTAGGTCTAAAATGAGGTAGGCAGCAGCTTGTAGGCAGCATATAGATGGGTCTTGTTTTTTTATCCATTCTGACACTCTATATATTTTGATTAGAGTGTATAGCCATTTATATTCAAGGTAATTATTATTATTTTTTAAAGATTTATTTATTTTTGAGAAAGAAACAAAGAGGTGCAGAGGAAAGGTAGAGGGAGAGGATCTCAAGTAAACCTGCTGCTAAGTGCAGAGCCCAACATGGGCTCAGTCTCATGACCCTGAGATCATGATCTGAGCTGAAACCAAAAGTCAGTCAACCAACTGAGCCATCCAAGCCAGTTGGATGACTGGATTTGAGCCATCCTCAAAGTAATTATTGATAGATATGGATTTATTGCCATTTTTCTACTTGTTTTGTAATTATTTCTGGAGATATTCTCTGATCCTTTCCTGTCTTTATCACCTTTGGTCTCTCCTTTGCACTCAAAGAGTCCCCTTTAATATTTCTTGCAGGGCTGTTCTAGTGGTCACAAGCTCCTTTAATTTTTGTTTGCCTGGGAAACTCTATCTCTCCTTCTATTCTGAATGATAGCCTTGCTGGATAGAGTATTCTTCACTGCAGATTTTTTCCATTCAGCATTTTGAATAGATCATGTTGCTCTCTTCTGGCTTGCTAAGTTTCTGTTGAAAAAATCTGATAGTCCTATGGGCTTTCCCTTGTAAGTTAATGAAGTTTTTTCTCTTGCTATTTTTAAGAATTTTTCTTTATCACAATATTTTGCAGATTTAATTACAGTATGTCTTGGTATTGGTATGCTTTTGTTGATTTTGATGGGAGTTCTTTGTGCCTCCTGGATCTGATTGTCTGTTTCCTTCCTAAGATTAGAGAAGTTTTCAGCTATTATTTCTTCAAATAAATTTTTCTGACCCCTTTTCTCTCTCTTCTTCTGCAACTCCTATAATACAAATATTATTACATGTGATGGAATCACTGAGTTCCCTGTCTATTCTTGTTTTATATAATTCTCTCTCTTTTATTCAGCTTCGTTGCTTTCTATTACTTTGTCTTCCAGGTCATTAATTCATTCCTCTGCTTCTTCCACCCTGTTGTCCAGGATATGGAGTGTGTATCAACTGTGTTTCTAATCTTATTTATTGCAGTCTCCATCTCAATTTTTTTGAGATGAAAAAATTCTTTTTTCCCCTAAGCTTTCGTTAATTTGTCAGAAAGAGAGAGAGAGGGAAAGCATGAGCAGGGAGAGCAGTAGAGGGAGAAGCAGGTCTTTCCACCAAACTAGGAGCCTAATGTGGGACTCGATCCCAGAACCCTGGGATCATGACCTGAGCTGAAGGCGACACTTAACTGACTGAGCCACCCAGGCATCCCCAACTGATTTTTTAAACTCATTTTTTTCTGTGGTTAGGGTCTCACTGGTGTCTTCTATTCTTTTCTCAAGCCCAGTGAATATCCCTACAATCACTGCTTTAAATTCTCCATCAGGCACGTTAGGTATATCTGTTTCACTTAGATCTTTGGCTGTGGTCTTACCTTGTTCTTTCATTTGGGATAAATTCCATTTTATCTAACTCTCTGCCTTCTTCTCCATGTTAGAAAGCCAATATGTCTCCTGCTCCTGAAAGTAATGGCCTTAAGAAGAAGAAGTCATGTCATGCCCAGGGCCTGGCACTTCAAGGAGTGTCTCTGGTGTGTGCTGCATAGGCTCTGCTATTGTTTCTGGCTGTTCTTTCAGGTTGGTTGTCTGCAGTTCTCCTTGCCTGCTTTGGGCAGTGTTTGGTCCTGGCCTGAACGTGGCGATTTTTAGTTGGATGTGCTCTGGTCTGTTTGTCACCACCTCCACCAGAGCTGAAGCCTTACCAAACTCTCATAGAGATGTGATATGCACAGGGGTTTGTGCTGGTCTTCTTGGGGAAGGGCCTGCCATGCTGAGACTGAGGCAAGCTGGCTGAGAAGAGAAGAAGTTCCCTGGGAGCGTAGAGGGATGGGGCTCAGTGTAAGCTTGTTACTAGCCAGTGTCAGTGCTGCTCTGCTTCCTACAGGTGGCTCTAAGTTTATGCTAAGGGGTGGGGAAGGGAAATGGTGCTGGCCATTTCCTTTGTTCTGAGCAAATTATCTCTTCAGGGTGCTACAAGAAGAGTGAATAATCTCCCCCCCCCACCCACCCAATGGTGTCCCAGGCACTCTTCAGAATGTTATTTCCAACCTATCTGCCCCTGGGTTATTTGCCTGCCTTCTTTCCAGGGGCAGTGCAGTGCTCTCAGGGCTCTATCCCAGCAAAGTCCACTGACCTTTAAAACTCCAGGCTTTAAGCCCTGCTGGTTGCAAGAACTCACAAAATTCATCCCCTCTTGTTTTCCATGCCAATGGCTCTGGAGAAACATTCTTAATGTGCATTCCCCAATGTGCTCCTCTTTCTCTAGTCCTTATCTGCAACCATGGCTCCCCTCCCCTTCACAGTACCAGTGACCTGCTTCTCACCTAAATTTTATCTCCACACTTCCTACCTTCTTCAATGTGGTTTCTTCTCTCCCTTTTTTTCTATCAGTCTTCAGGTTTGTTTCTGGGGTATTTAGGATTATTTGATAGTTATCTAACTGTGTTCATGGAATGAGTGAGCCTAGGGTCCTCCTACTCCACCATCATCTTCCTTGAATCCAAACTTCCTAATTTTCTTCATTAACACACAGTATAATCCCCTCTATCAACTCTATGCAAATTTAAGCGCTAGCAACCAAGAACAGAGCATAGGAACTCAAATATACTGAGTACACACTAAATGTGCTCCTCAATTTGCTAAGCACCCTTACCAACTCATGAAGTAAACACAAATGAGGAAACAGAAGCTGAATAAGCTTAAGTAAGGTGTCCAAGATCATGGAGCTAAAAAGTAATGAATCCTCTGCCTACATCCATAATCTTTGTAATTCCACTAACTGAAGGGGAAATCAATGAGGGAAATGGTATTTCTTGAGCATCAGTTGTGTACAAACTCTGAGCCATGGGTTGGTATATAAAATACAGTCTTTGTCTTGAGGCATTCGTTTTTGTGTAAAGAAGCCATGCACGTATAAAAATAATGAAACACATTTTATTTCCACACTAGAAAAAAGCTGGACCAGTTATTTAGCTCAAAATTAGTTTACAGACAGGAAAACTCAGATTAAATCATTTAGTAAAGTCACAAAAACAAGAATGACCAACAGCCCAGAACTTTGGGTTTCTCATCCAACTAACTCCCCCCTGCCATGTGCTTTCCTTGGCCAACTGAAGGGCTCAGACAGGAACGTTGTATTTCAGATAAGGAAGAAAGTATGGTAGAACTGGAATAGTTGATCAATTTCTATTTAAGACCCTATTCAGGAGATAGTTTTTTGAATGTCAGCCAGTTCATTTCTTCTAATGAAGAAACAGGATTGGATTTATCTAAAAGCAAATATGAAAATACAGGCACTTGTTTCATAATTGTGCAGATGCTATTGATTTGCTACACCGCTGTGTCGACCTATTGACACCCAATATTATTTGTAAGAGGAATAGACAAATAATAACTATATAAAATTTGCACAAATTTAAAAAGTAGGGGCATTAATTTGACAAAATTCAGCATCCGTTCCTGATTAAAACTCTTCAAAGTATAGGGATAGAAGGAACATTTCTCAACATCATAAAGTCTATCTATGAAAAGCCCACAGCAAATATCATTCTCAATGGGGAAAAGCTGACAGCCT
>JAPYYJ010001451.1:0-14145 GCA_028533885.1 Nasua narica | reverse complement strand
AGGGCCGGATTGAAGATGTTCTGCTGAGCACCCTGAAATCCCAAAATGATGGATCAAGATTCACCCAGGAGCATAGTAAAGATAGTCATCCATCCATCCATCCATGCATCCATTCATTCATTCCACAAACGTTGACTGAATGCCAACTGTATGTTAGGCAAGGTCTAGGGCATGAGAACACAAAGATAAAAACACTTGTTGCCTACCCTCAAGGAACTTTCAATCCAGTCTGGTAGAGCTTCTTAGACACAGTTAAGCAATTGTAATATAAGTAGTAACTGGTGAGCACCTGAAGACAGGCCCAAGGAGTTCAGAAGAAAGAGAAAAGAATTCTGGCAGGCAGTTTGGAGGGAAATCTACATGGAAAAGAAACATTGCAGGTGGGATTTGAAGGATAAATTCATATATAAAGAGTTAGGAGGAGAGCATTCTAAGGATGAAGAACAGCATAAAGGTGTGAGACCATAAATAAAAGTATTGAATACATAAAGGGGATACTTAAAAAATCAATTAACCTAGAACAATGGTCTCAATTTTAGGTACATGCCAATTCCCAGTCCCTGCCCCAGACAACGGCATCAGAAGCTCTGAGAGTTGGGTCCAGGCATTGGTATTATTTTTAAAATTCCCCAGGTAATCAGGTGATTCTAAGGTTCAGTCTAGGTCAAGAACCACTATACTAGAGGTAAGGAGGGGATAAGGGAGGTAGAGAGATGGGAGGAAGTCATTCAGGATAAGACCAAGGAGGCCACTTTGATCTAATTCTGTTAATCCTCCTACTTAGGTTGTGAAGACATTTGACCCTACCACACACCCAAATCTCATATCCTTATTCCTCAAGATAAATACAAGCCAGTACCTTTTCTTGAATTTATAAATATTACTAGTAGAACTGGTACATACCAAATGAGATTCAAACTGGTTAAATTTCCACAGGGTATAATTTTTTATAGATTAAAAATAACCTGACTAAAGAATCACATCTTGTTGGCAACAGGAACATTGAAGACTTAACCCCCCAAAAAAATCAGATTTGGTAGAACTAAGTGATCCAAACTAACACTGTCAATGTCCGGTACTGTACTTAGTAAAATTGGTCAATGGCCAAAAATTGCTGGAAGACTAAAAAGACTACATAATCTGAACCAAGAAACATTGGACTTAGTTTTTTAGAATGAACTTAAAGGAATACTAACAATGTGGGAAACTAAGACTGATAAAAATTGATTAATATAACAAGGTGGAAGATCAACAAACTAAGTCTGCCATAAACATGAAAAGTGACCAATTCAGATGACAACAATTATAGTAAAATAAGAATGAAAGTGGAAAAAATTAGGAATGGTTCCTGATTCCTTGGTTCAGATTCAATGGTTCCACCTTGAATTAAAAAAAAAAAAAAAAACAATTGAGGAATTACATTGAGCTCATGGAGTAGATCTTCAAAAGATTTTCTTGGTTAAAAAGGAATTCCTTAAAAAAAAATGAATTCCTGTGGATATAATTCTGGTTAAAATGGTTGGGTTCATAACTATCAAGTCTTAATCCTAACTTTATTCGCAAAGTAGCAGGGTCAAAACAGTGGGAATCTAAATGTCCTGTAGGGATTGTAGGAATAGGTAGGAGACCGGGGAGGGTGCCATCCAAACAAGAGAAGGTGAAAGATTATGTTCAGGTAAGGGCTTGAAAGCTCAGGCTGAAAGTTCATGGCCCAGGTGAGGTCTACCCGTAGGTATGAAAGTTTCCTACAACTTCAGGACACAGAAACCACCTTACATGTCCCTACCATAACACCAACCAGGTTCCATTGGCTTGATCTAGAATTCAGCCCCCACGCCAATGGAGGGAGATGCTTGCACTTACTCTCTGGTTATTTCTGAAGTCCCAGAAGAGCCATAATCATGACCATCCTCAGCAACTGGGTAATCAGGCTTTTCCCAAAACTTTGGAGTGTTCTGATAGTCCTCAGCATTGGGATAGTCTGGTTCCCCAAAGAAGTTTGGAGAGTTAGGTTGATTCTCAGCTCCTGGATAATCAGGCTCTCCCAGAGTGTCTATGTATGGACTGATTCTGGAACTAGCATATTCTGGATCCCTTCTGGAACCGAGATGGTTGGAATTTGCTCTGAAGCCAGGATGGTTAGAGTTTCCCTGAGCTCCAGGGTAGTCTGGTTCTCCCAAAGAGTCAAGATAATCAGGATTTGTTCTGGAGCCTGCATAGTTTCTACTCCTTCTGGAACCCACAAAGTCAGAATTCTGCTGGGATTCAGAGTCATCTGGATCTCTGGATGAGCCTGGGTGGTATGGTTTGCTCGAAGATCCAGTATAATCTGGCTCTGGCAAAGATGTGGGATAATCTGACCTTCTTCTGGAGCCAGCAGAGAATGGATTGTTTCTGGTGCCAGACTGGTCTGGATTACTCTGAGATCCTGGATAATCTGGTTCTGCTAGAGAGTCGGGGTAATCCGGACTTGTTCTGTAGTTTGCAGAGTATGGGTTGCTCCTGGTGCGAGGGTAGCCTGAGTTGTTCAGAGCATCTGGAGAATCTGGATAATCCTGAGTTTTCAAATGTTCCCATGTACGGTTCTGAGATCCTGAATAGTCAGGGTAATCTGGATCTTCCTCAAACCCGTTATTCCTGTAGTAGGCAGACATGCTGGTACAGATTCCTCACCCTGGAGTGTTAAAATGTTCTTGCATTTGAATTACTCAGGGATCTTTTTCTTTTTTTAATCTGAAAAGCAAAAAGAAGGAAAAGTTCAGATTTTTTTCTTCCCTGCAGAGATCTCGGGTTATCTTCCGCTATCTATTCTCCTTCCTTTCACAGTTGGGTACACAGCTGCCCAGAATCAGGACTATGTTTCTCAGTCTCTTGTGCACCAAGATGTGACCAGGAGAGTGGACAATGGGATGGGAGCAGAAGCAATAAATATAACTCCCAAGTTTGTGCTGTTTAAGACAAGAGGCCCTTCTCCTTTTCTCAGTGTTCTTATCTACCTTCTGTGGGCTGGAATGTGGACATGACGGTGTGCCATCTTGGCCATGGACACAAAGGCAGTACCCACCCTAGGGCTCACAGCACAACAGATGGAAGAAGCCTTCGTTGCTGATGACGTCACACATCAGTGCCAGCTTATCAGCCTGGGCTTTAAGTAAACGAACAAACAGAAAAGGAACTTTATCTTGCCTAAACCACTGTTTTGAGGGGTCTCTGATACTTAGATCTTAACCACTACATTCCTTTGGTCATGGAGGGGGGAGAAGAACAATAAACTGAAAGACTGGAAGAAACAAGGACTTTTTGAGCACTTGGAATGCACTTGTGGTTGTAGGACTGATCAAAGTATAAATATGAGTGCGCAAAGGAAGAACAGATAATGGTAATTAGAGGAAGTGGGTAAGAAGACAATTGCTACCACCTCTTCCAGTTTCGAAATATGGTTTTGTGAGTTCTTTGAGCTCTAATCTATAGACATGGTATACTTTACAAATCAGAAATAGTGGGCTTTTAATTTCTAAGTGTGCTGGATATCTGTTGCTTTCACTAGTCTATTACTCATTTTCCCTTTTTTTTGGCTTCAATACCTTGATTTTCTTTCTTTTTTTTTTTTTAAGATTTTATTTATTTGACAGAGAGAGAGAGATCACAAGTAGGCAGAGAGGCAGGCAGAGAGAGAGAGGGGGAAGCAGGCTCCCTGCTGAGCAGAGAACCCGACGCGGGGCTCGATCCCAGGACCCTGAGATCATGACCTGAGCTGAAGGCAGCAGCTCAGAGTCACTCAGGCGTCCCAATGCCTTGATTTTCATCTGGGTATCTGCCCCTCCGCATTCCTGACTTCAAGGACAGTCACATGACCTAGGCCTACTCAATCAGTGTCCATCATGCCCCTGGCGACACACAGGGTTTGGTTCAGGAACGGGCACATAACCCAGACTGGTCCTCCAGGACCTTGACTGGATTAACTGGGAGAGAAGCGCTCTTATGTCACTAGGTTGCCATGGTGATGGAAGGTGAGCCTGGAACTGCTGGTATAGTGTCCATAGAAACAGAGAAGAAAATAAGTAGGGGAGAAAATGTAACAGAAAAACCAACAGGATTTGTGGACTGACCAGATATGGGAAGGGTGAAAGGTATGGAAATCAAAAGACAAAAAAATCTCCACAGTTTCAAGCCAGTGTGATTGGATAAAGTGTCGATATCACTGAAAGCAGGAAGTAAACCATTTTTAAAGTTCAGCCAATGTTGACAAGTTTATCTCTATGCAAATGAAAAGGGTTAGACTCTTTGTTGAGTAATCAGAGCTGAAGAATTAACCTTCAGCCATTACCTGTGCTCTTCGAATGTTCATTTGCCAACTCAATTCCAGATTCCTCAACATAGTGGAAGTTGATTATCCAGTTTATTATTTTGTCCCTGCCCAGCATCCATTTCTCTTATGATAACAATTTCCCTTGAGTAATACCTCTTCCCCCCCTTGATCCACATGGGCCACATGTGGACATATGACTCAAGTAGAATTCTTTCTGGCCACAGTGATTGGGTCAGGGTACATAACCCAGTCAGAGCCAGTGAGATACAATTATGAGAGTTTTGTCAGAAATGTTGAGAAGAGAGAAGCTCTCTCTTGTGGCTGGACTTCAGGTTAGGAAGTTATAAGACTGAAGCTGCCAGTGGTCACCAGTGGAGGAGGCCTGTGTGAGAGTGATGTCAGCAGGGAAGAGATAAGAGCCAAGAGATAAACCAAAAGATCAAATACTGATGACAGTGTTCAAGCACCTGAATCCAGCTATGCCTGAAGACAGCTGACCACTGGACAACTGAATCATTACATTCCCTTTCGATGTAAGTTAGTTTTAAGTTGGGTTTCTATCATTTGCTAATGAAAGAGAAGAATTCTGACTGATACATCCAGTTTTGCCAACAGAAACATCTACACACACACACAGACATCTACACAAACTGTGTCACAAAGACTAAATGCTATGTGATAATGCAAATTATTTGCTTATATTTAAGAGTACAAGTTAACATATTTATGATCGAGGATTTCTGTGGCCTACCCAAACCCCAGCTATCACACCTAAAAAGCTAACTGATGCCTTCTAAATTCAAGAAACTGAAACTTGGTACAACAATACCAAACTAAGAGAAATGAATATGTCCACCAAGAGGCAACAAGAGCATTCACAGCAGCTTTTTTTCCATAGATGCCAGAAACTGGAAACAACCAAATGTCCTTCAACAGTAGAAGTCAATAAACTGTAGCATATTCCTACAATGAAAATACCACACAGAAGAAACAAAGACTGACCATCTGCTACATGCAATGACATAGATACAGCTCACACATGTAACAATGACTGCAAAAGCCAGGTACGAAAGTGTACAGACTGAAAAACATTTACCCAAAGTTCAAGAACGGGCAAACTAGCAAATGGTGCTAGAAGTCAGAATAGTGATTACCTTAGGGAAGGGAGGGGAAGGGTAATGGCATGAGGGGGCCTCTGGGTGCTGGAATGTTCCATATCTTGATCTGGGTGATGGTTAACATGGGTGTCGTGTGTGTGTGTGTGTGTGTGTGTGGTATATGTATATGTGTGAAAATTCATCAAATACACTTGGGAATTACGCACATCTCTGTAAATATATTTGTCCTTAATTTAAAAAAAAAAAAAGAAGAAAAGGAAGAAGACCTAAGGGTTTTTATACCCTGGGTTATGTACCCTGACCCAATCACTGTGGCCAGAAAGAATTTTTTTTTTTAAAGATTTTATTTCTTTCTTTATTTGATACACAGAGAGAGATCACAAGTAGGCAGAGAGGCAGGCAGAGAAAAGGGGAAGCAGGCGCCCTGCTGAGCAGAGAGCCTGATAACAGAGAGCAGAGAAGCCATAACATAAAACACTCTATTTCCCCCAAGGGGCTATGAAAAAAAAAAAAAAAGAATGGTTCTAGCTCATAAACATTCCTAATTTTCTTATATATGTATCACAGAAAATCTAAATTAATGAAAGCAAAAACTAGGTAAAGACAGGACATATTATCTGAATCGAATCATCTCTGTGCTGCTGTTAAGTGAAAGTTATTAGGAGCCCAGCCCTTGGCATCAGGTATAATTGGATTTAGTTTCCATCTGCTGGCTGTGGGGACCTGGGCAAGCCACTTAACCTCTCTGAGTCTGTTTCTTGGCCCATCCAGTCCTGACAATATCTCATAAGGTTTTTGTAAAGAATGAACGACATAAGGCACATAAAGCAGTTGGCACCAAGGAAGCATTCACTGAAAAGAAGCTATTATTTACCATTATTTATATTTATCTGTAAAATAAACCCTGGGAAGTTCCAAAAGAGAAGGAAGTTGGTGGATAATAAAAGTCATGCCCTCGGGGTGCCTGGGTGGCTCAGTGGGTTGAGGCCTCTGCCTTCAGCTCAGGTCATGATCTCGGGGTCCTGGGATCGAGCCCCGAGTAGGGCTCTCTGCTCAGCAGGGAGCCCGCTTTCCCCCTCTCTCTGCCTGCCTCTCTGCCTACTTGTGATCCCTCTCTCTCTCTCTCTCTCTCTCTCTGTTAAATAAATAAATAAAATCTTAAAAAAAAAAAAGTCATGCCCTCAACCAGGACACAATTAAAAAATAGACAATGCTTCTGGATGCCTCTGTGGCTCAGTCAAACAGCTGCCTTCGGCTTGGGTCATGATCCCAGGGTCCTGGGATCCAGTCCCGCGTAGGGCTCCCTGCCCAGTATGAAGCCTGCTTCTTCCTCTGCCTGCCTCTCTACCTGCCTCCTTCTCTTTCTCTTTCTGACAAATAAGTAAAATCTATCTTTTAAAAAATAAAAAACAGACAATGTTTTATAATCAAGTAGAGGGAGGAGCAACTCTGTGTAATTCCTATATCAATGTAGTGAGTCTGAGTTTTAATTTTGCTGTGAGCTTCTTACTAGTCCAGACTGGAAGGGAATCATGGAAGTCTATCTAATACTTACTACTACTGGAAAAGAGGAAGTACACCAGTTCTTCAAGAGGGCCACACTTCTTCTCAGGATGAATTTCTTATAAGAATACATCAATATAACACTGTTTCCAAAGGGATGGGATAACCACACAATAAAGCCAGGGTTCAGGGTCACCAGCAAAAAGCTCAAAAGTTCTAGCAAATCCAGACCAAGTTGCAAGGGTAGAGGGGGGAGGAGACACTGGAGTTACCTCCAGGTCACTGTGAGATCAGCAGCCCCCTTGCAGAAAGGCAGAAATATGGCTATTTCTGGCCGATGGCTTGTGAGCCTAAGTGACAATGTCCCTTCCAAGCCAAAGCATTTAAGAGCTAAGATACAACCTTCTAGCTCCATTATTCTTCCTGCAATGGCAGCGAGTGTCATTTCAGATGGGGACCATTCATGAGCTTGGGTTCCTGCCTGACTATATAGAACACAGCCCACCTCCACCAATGCATGATAGTTTCTCATGAGCAAGAGAAACTTTTAAACTTTATGAGTTAAACAATATATTGTATATTCACATGAGATAGATAGAGAGATTGATTTTATATGTGCCAACAATTAGTTCCAAGTTTGTTGGTACGGTTCTCTGTTCCACTGATAACATCTGACAGGAGCTTGTATATTCTACATCTTTATCACAGCCCAGAGACAAAAGGTGCTCTAACCAACACCACCCACACTGGGACAAATTCCTAAACAAACAAAGAGCTAAACTCACAGAAAAGGACTGGAAAAAAGGAGGGAGGAGGAAATAACCAGAAGAAAATAGTCTTGTATTGACTGTCAAATATAGTAGGAGTGATCTTCCAAGAACCCTACTCACAGCTTCCTATTAATTCTTAGGGAAACAAATTATCTTGCATTTTCAAAAGAATACTCCTGCTTTGTGCCTTGGAAAAGCACAAAGAAGATATTATACATGTATTTTTCCCCTCCAAATTTTATTGCTCTACTAATTTCCCCCTAAGGGCCATTGAGCTATCTATTCCAAGTCCTCCTTTTGACATCCCACTGACATCCATCTCATCCTTGAATCCCATTTAGGGTTTCCCACTTCACAGTTTCAATGGTTTTCAATCACATTCCCAAGCAATTACATGCCTTCTAAATCTGCTCATTGTAGACTCTCTGTTGGACCTTGCAAGGCTCCTGGTTTGAATGGGTGATCCTAACAATCCTGCATTTGTCATTCAACGAGTCCAGGAAGGTTCAGGGGATTAATTACATCCTACAGTCTTGATGAGGTCTCATTCTGGCTACTTATCTGGATGTCAGCTACCTCTTAGCCTTCCCAGACTTAAGACAACAAAAGCCAAGGCAAGTCACCTATGAGCTCAGTTCTGCATCACCAAAGGGGTCTCACAAATCACAGGGACATGGAAGCATTAGTGTTGTCAGGCCAAGTTTCATCTGTGATGACAGAAAACTGGAAACAATCCAGAAACCATGAACAGGATTTGGGCCAAGGCAGTGACAGCACATCTGCAGAGTAGAGTATCAGGGAGCTATCAAAACCAGTGCTTGCGACCATCACACAGCAGCAGAAGGGAGCTAGCTGTGTATGGGCCCTCTCTCTAATCTCCTTTGTCCATCTCCTGCCCCAGGCCCAGGCTAGAAACCCGACCATGCAGACGTGAACCATACGCAGCTAATTATGCTAATTGAGGCCAGTTATCACCTGAAAGAAAAGAGAAGCCAATGGCCTTGAAAACAGCACCAAATGCAGAATATCATCCCATAACATCACCACCACAAATTTTAATTTCAGCTGCACATTTTATCTTTTAAAGAGGTGAACTTTGGGGCGTCTGGGTGGTTCAGTGAGTAAGCCTCTGCCTTTGGCTCTGTTCATGATCTCAGGGTCCTGGGATCGAGCCCCGCATCGGGCTCTCTGCTCAGCAGGGAGCCTGCTTCCCCCCTCTCCCTCTGCTTGCCTCTCTGCCTACATGTGATCTCTCTTCTCTCTCTCTGTCAAATAAATAAATAAATAAATAAATAAATAAATAAATAAATAAATAAATAAATAAAATATTTTTTTAAAAAAGGGATGTAGAGCAAAAGGAGACTTTGTCATAAAAGAAAAAGGAGAGAACATTTTGAGTGAAAGGGAAAGCTCAGTGAAGAATGAAGTGGACAAAGAAAATGTACTTCTGAGGGCGCCTGGGTGGCTCAGTTGGTTGAGCAACTGCCTTCGGCTCAGGTCATGGTCCCGGAATCCTGTGATCGAGTCCCACATTGGGCTCCCAGCTCCACTGGGAGTCTGCTTCTCCCTCTGACCTTCTCCCCACTCATGCTCTCTTTCTCTCTCTCTCTCAAATTCTCAAATAAATAAATAAAATCTTAAAAAAAAAAGAAAAAAGAAAGAAAATGTACTTCTGAGACATAATAACTCCTACAATTATGCTGAGCCAGGAAGTGAGCAGAATGATGTACATGCACACTCTCGCTGCATTTTCACTTGACTCAGCACAGAAATTCTGCGTGCTCCCATCTTACAAATGAGAGATTGAGGCTCAGGAACATTTGGTTACTTCTCTGAGTTCTCACAGACAGTAAGTGGGGACAAGGATTTGAATATAAGTTTCTTAACTACTACATTAGACTACCTCCCACACAGATGATTTGTCACTTTTTAATTGACTTATTTAATTACTCCCATATTTGGAACAATCAATGATGATTGCTCAAGCAGAAAGAGAAACAGGGGCACATTTTTTTCCCTGTTAAAGATAGAAAATAAAAACAACACAACTCTGATCCAGGTGAAAAGAAGCCTTCTTTGCAGAAAGGAAAACAGTAAAAAAAAAAAGCTGAATAAAAGGAGGCAAGAATTGGCATAAAGACAGACACATAAGGGCACCTGGGTGGCTCAGTTGGTTAAATGCCTGACTCTTGATTTTGGCTCAAGTCATGATCTCAGCGTTGTGGGATCAAGCCCCACACCAGGCTCTGTGCTCAAATTGCAATCTGCTTAAGATTCTCTCTCTCTTTTGCCCTCCGCCCCTTCCCCTGCTCCCTAAATAAATAAATAAATAAATAATTTTTAAAAATACAGACACATAGACCAATCGGAATAGAATGGAAAGCCCAGAAATAAACCCTTGCATATAAGGTCAAATTATTTCTGCCAAGGATACCAAAATCATTCAATGAGGAAAGGACAGTCTTTTCAATAAATGATGTTTGAGAAACTGGAGAGCCAAATGCACAAGAATGAAATTGGACTCTTATACCATCCAAAATTAGCTTAAAATGGATCAATGATCTAAAAGTAGGCCCCAAGACTGTAAGACTCCTAGAAGAAAACATAGGAGAAAAGCTTCATGTCTTTGGACTTGAATGTGACATTAAAACACAGGCAACAAAAATAAAAATAGATCAACTGGCCTACATCAAAATGAAAACCTTCTGTACATCAAAAGACACAATCCAAACAGAGAAAAGGCATCCATGGGATGGGAGAAAATATCTTACAAATCATATATCTGATAAAGGGTTAATATCCAGGCTATATAAAGAGCTACCACAATTCAACAACAAAAAATCCAACAAAGAATCAGATTTTTAAAAAAGACAAAGGACGTGAATAGACATTTCTCCAAAAAAGATACACAAATAGCCAAAAAGCACATGAAAAGATGCTCAACGTCACGAGTCATAGGAGAAATGAAAATTAAAACCACAATAGGATGCCCCATCTTTTCCATTAGGATGGCCACTATCAGAAAAACAGAAAACAAGAGTTGATGAGGATATGGAGAAATTGCAATCCTTGTGCTTTGCTAGTGGGAAAGTAAAATGATACAGCCATTATAGAAAACAGTATAGCAGTTCTTTAAAAAAGTAAAAATAGGGTGCCTGGGTGGCTCAGTGGGTAAGTGTCTGCCTTCAGCTCAGGTCATGATCCCAGAGTCCTGGGATCAAGCCCCCCATCAGGCTTCCTGCTCCTCAGAAAGCCTGCTTCTCCCTCTCCCACTCCCTCTGCTTGTGTTCCTTCTTTCGCTGTGTCTCTCTCTGTCAAATAAATAAAATCTTTTAAAAAATTTAAAAAAAAAATAGAGGGGTACCTGGGTGGCTCAGTTGCTTAAGCACCTGACTCTTAGTTTCAGTTCAGTTACTGATGTCATGAAATCAAGCCCCGCACTGGGCTCTGGGCTTAGCTCTGAGTCTACTTGGGACTCTCTCTCCCTTTCCTTCTGCCCCTCCCCACTGCTTGCTTGATACCTCTCTTGCACTCGCTCTCTCTCTCCCTCCTTCCCTCTAAGATAAATACAACTTTTTTGAAAATTAGAAGTTAAAAATAGAAGTACCATCTGATCCAGCCACTTCACTACCGGATATACAACCAAAAGAATTAAAACCAGGGTCTCAAAAAATACACACACACACATATGCATTTTCATAGCAGCATTCTTCACAAAAGTGAAAAGGTGGAGCAACCTGTGTCCATCAATGGATGAAGGGATAAAAAAACATTTGATATATCCATGCGCTGAAGTATTATTCAGCTTTAAAAGCAAGGAAATTCTGACGCCTGCTATAACATGGACGGACCCTGAGGACGTTACGGTAGGTAAAACAAGCCAGTCACAGAAAGACAAATAAGTATGACTCCAGTTATAGGAGTTACCAAGGGTTGTCAAATTCACAGAAATAGAAATAGGCAGCAGAACAGTGGTTGCCAGGGCCTGGGAGGAGAAGGAAATAAGGAATTGTTATTTGTTGTTTGATGGGTATACAGTTTCAGTTTTGCAAGATGGGAAAGTTCTAGAGATGGCTTGCACGACAATGTCAATGTACTTAACACTACTGAATTGTATACTTAAAAAGGATCAAGAGGATAAATTTAATACTAAATGTATTTTATCACAATATAAGAGAAAGGAAGCAAGAATTTTCCGAAATTGCAGTCATTTCAAAGTGAAAACCCGTTTTCTAAAAAAAAGTAAAACACTAAAGCACTGTGTCTGAGTGGGAAATGGAAGAGAAAATGCTAGAATGGGCTAAGTCCGTGGGAAGGCACTTTTCCCCAGTTCCCAAATAAGCTACAGAAGCTTTAAAATAAATCAAAATTAGCCACAATCAAAGCGTATTGTTTTTGAACTGTGTCATTTACTTCAAACCTCAAAATAAACACAATAAAACCCTCATTGAAACGTTCAGCATAGCATTCATCCCAGCAGTGAAAGGAAATTGAAAAACCAACAGCCCTAAACAAATTTCCAGCCCCACCTGCACTTGACAAAGACAACTGACAAATAGGACACTTGCCGCCTACCTCCTCTGGCAGGACGGCAAGGAGCAAAGGAGAAGCAAAACTTGGGGGTACAGAGAAGAGCAAGGAGGATTCTCTCGCTTTTTTAAAAAAAAAAAAAGATGTTATTTGACAGAGAGAGAGAGATCACAAGTAGGCAGAGAGAGAGAGGGAAGCAGGCTCCCCGCTGAGCAGAGAGTCCAATGTGGGGCTCGATCCTAGGACCCTCAGATCATGCCCTGAGCCAGAGGTAGAGGCTTTAACCCGTTGAGCCCCCATTTGCCCCAGGATTCTCTTGCTTATCCAAAGGCATGCGCCTCCTGGGGGCTCCAGAAAAACCAAACCACAAGACAAAGTTAAAAAAACAGAGAGACTCAATAACTCCCCCACCTCCACCCTAACCCTGCTCAATGGCTTTCCACTGAATCAAGAATAACATCTAAACTCCTTACTATGGGGCGCCTGGGTGGCTCAGTTGGAAGAACATGCAACTCTTGATCTCAGGGTCACGAGTTCAAGCCTCACACTGGGGGTAGAGATTACTTAAAAAAATAAAACCTTAACAATAACAACAAAAAGTTATAATAATAATAATAATAATAATAATAGGGGCACCTGGGTGGCTCAGAAGGTTTGAGGGTCTAACTCTTGGTTTTGCCTCAGGTCAGGATCTCAGGGTTGGCGCGCAGAGGACTCCACACTGGGTGTGGAACCTGGT
Organism: Nasua narica; assembly: GCA_028533885.1. Classification (NCBI taxonomy): domain Eukaryota; kingdom Metazoa; phylum Chordata; class Mammalia; order Carnivora; family Procyonidae; genus Nasua; species Nasua narica. The sequence goes on along the minus strand of JAPYYJ010001451.1, from coordinate 1,176 downwards.
TGAGATTCTCTCCCTCTCCTTTCCCTCTGTCACTCCCACTGCTTTTGAGAGAAAGCCAGTGGGAACAGGGGGAGAGAGGCAGAGGGAGAGGGGGCAGTAGGTTCCCTGCTGATCCAGGATCCCAATGCAGGACTCTATCCCAGGACCCTGGTGTCATTACCTGAGCCACAGGCCGACACTGAACCGACTGAGCCACCCAGGCACTCCCCTGCAAAAAACACTGCTAAATAAATAAAAAATAAACTCCTTACTGGTCTGAAAAGTATCCATAAGTATCCATGGCCCCTCCTACCTCTCCCCTTGTTCGTCATCCTTTAAGTTAGGGGTTGACACACTTTTTCAGAAAAATCAGATGGGAAAAATTTTAAGCTTTGTGGACCATACAAACTGTAGCAACGACTCAACTATGTTACTGTAGCACAAAAGCAGCCCTAGACAATATATAATCAAAGAGATGTGTCTGTGTTCCAATTTATGGACACAAAAATTTGAATGCCATATAATTTTTCTATGCCATGAATTATTCTTCTTTTGATTTTTTTAAAAAGATTTTTATTTATTTATTCGATACAGAGAGAGAGATCACAAGTAGGCAGAGAGGCAGGAGGAGAGAGAGGAGGAAGCAGGCTCCCTGCTGAGCAGAGAGCCCAATGTGGGGCTCGATCCCAGAACGCTGAGATCATGACCCGAGCCGAAGGCAGCGGCTCAACCAACTGAGCCACCCAGGCGCCCCACTTCTTTTGATTTTTGCCAATAATTTTAAAATATAAAAACCATTCTTAGTTCACAGGCCACATCTGAACTGAGGGGCATATTTTGCCAAGCCCTGCCCTAGACACACTGGCCCGTTTTCCTGGGTCACAGCCTTTGCACATGCTATTCCTTCTGCCTCGAATGCTTGTCCCTTCACTCTTGGCCAGGCTAACCCTTCATCCTTAAGGTATCAGCTTAAATGCTGCTTTCACAGAGAGGTCTCCTTTATTCCTCCACATGCAAATAGTTCTTCCTGAGCCTCTATCATAGCATTCTGTCCTTTTGCCCACAGGACTTATCAGTTTGTATTTATACTACTTTCTGTGCTTCTATTGTTTAATACTTGTCCCCAACTAGACAGAAAGCTCTATGATGGCAGGAGTTACACTATTTTGCTCATTATATGCCCAGCATCTAGCACCA
>JAPYYJ010001450.1:0-14145 GCA_028533885.1 Nasua narica | reverse complement strand
CTTCTTGTGTAAACCTCTAGGTTTCCACAAACTTCAGCATAAGAAAAATGGATTATGGGCCAGATATAATTTGACCATAAGAGTTCCTCTTAGAAGAATCAACAGGCTGCTGCACTGGGGATAGCTTAATGGTGTGCTGAGTCCTTACTTCAGCTTTCTCTCTGACCTTTTCAGATTGTGATGAATTCTGATGGTTTATATATTTTTCATAAACACTTCTATCCTGTGAAAAATAAGCAAGAAGGAAAGTAATTGATTCAAAAAGCAAATCTTTCCTCAAAACCTAGAGGTGTGTTTTAGCAAGACTAACTCAGAAAAACTGACATGCCACAGGAAAGAGGTTACATCACAGCTTCCAAATACAACAGAAATGCCAAAAATTGCTAAGCCAAAATGTTAAATTGTCAAAAGAACAGTTTTGCTCTCTGTATTTTAACCAGGGGGGAAAGCACACATGTCAACATTCATTGGTTGATAACACCATCTTAAACTATTAATTACAAGCTACAAGAGAGATGAGTTTCAGCAATTGATAGCTAGAAAATTAATTACAATTTTGTATTGGGCACTGAAGGATACTGGCTCTAGGTAAATCAGAGTAATTTCAGGTTTCAGTTTACTCTGAAAATGCCTACCACATGACAGTTGGTAATCATGCCAAATTCCTCCCTTTTCCTCCCCCTTTCTCACATATAGAAACAGGTATTATTAACATTAAATTGGAAACTGAACTTGCATGGATCCAAACAAAACAAAACAAAACCCAAACACTTTTTCCTAAGTCTGTGGTTCTCCTAAAATGTGGTCCTGAGACCAGCAGCAACAATACCATTTGTGAACTTACTACAAGTTCCCAGAGTCACCTGTACACCAGACTTTTGGACTCAGAATATCTCGGGATTTGGGCCCAACAACCACCTCCAGGTGATTCTGATGGCATGCTAGTGTTTGAGAATTACCATCTAGGGGGCTCATATAAGAATGAGCAAAAAAAAAAAAGAGCAAAAATACAAAGGCAAAACATAATTTAGTAGCTGCATCAATGATCTTTGCAGCTCTCAGAATATTCATTTCTAAGGCCCAGATAAGCTAAAACTTTTCCATAATTAACAACATCGATTATAGTTAGGCTAACTGGATAATTGACAGCTATCTTTTTAGTACTTTTTTCCAGAGGATTTATAGACTTCTAGATATGAATGATATGAAAGAGCTCGTTTAAGTTTACTGCTTCCGTTTATACAGGTGTTTTTATCCCCTTGTTTAGTAGCTCCAGATAACTTTAATACGCTTTACATAGCCTTTCACCCAAGCAAGGGAGAGTGCCATGTTTTCTATCAATCCCTCACATTGAATCTATATAAAAATTTGGTTCTAAAGTCACTGTATAAGGTTCTAAGTTCCTCCTGTAGAACTGAAAAAGCAGATGTAAAACTTATCACCTCACACATGAGGGTATGGACACAAAGGGAGAAGCAGATTCCCCTCAAAGCAGGGAGCTGATAGTGTGGGGATCTGTCCCAGGACCCTCAGATCTTGAACGAAAGACAGCTGCTTAACCAACTGAGCCACTTAGGTGCCCCAAGGAAGGATTTCTTTTTAGGGAAAAAAAAATTAAAAATAAAAATTGTGACCCAGTTGAGGGAAAGGAAAAAAAATGAGGAAGTGAACGACAAGATTTATACAGATGGTCAATAAAACCCAGGCTGGTTACTTGAAAACGTGAATTAAATAGAAAAACTTCAGGAATTTGAATCTAGAAAAAAAAGCAGTGTTTGCAAAATTAGAAATTAAATAGCATATACAATAAAGAAAATTGGTTTTTATTGTTAAAATTAAATCTTGAGAACATCACAGACAACTTCAATACAATCCATATGGGAATTCAGAGATAACAGATCAAAATTGACAAAATCAATTTTGGAAGTAGAAAGCCCAAATAAGTTCATTATCATTGAACTAGTAATCTAAATCCTTCCGAAAAGGGCCAGAAAGTTTTACCAAACACTTAGGTAATGAAAAATCCTTCCTATATACAAACTATTTCAGGGAATAAAGAAAGAAAGAATATTACCCAACTTATTTTATGAAACTAATAGAAACTTGGTAACATAATTGATCAAAAGAGTGCAACAAAAGGATAAACCAGTTACATTTATGAGATGTACAGATGTAAAATTCCTAAAGGCAATGTTAGTGAATTAAATTTATGCATGTGTTAACAAAAAAAAATTGACAAGATTTATCCAAGGAATATGATCATTGAATCTTAGAAAATGTTTTACATTAATATCACATTAACAGTTGAAATTTGTTTGCTAAATAGATGCAGAAAATTATTCAATAAAAATTCTTAAACTAGGAGTAAAAAATAAGAAGCCCTTTCAGTTTTTAACCTTATAAAGGGTTTCTGTGGAGGAAAAGTGATAGCAAATATGAAGTAAATGGTAAAACTGCAAAGTATCTCTTTTATTTAGGAATAAGTCAAATATGTCTGCCATTATTTCCAAAAATCAGTATGGTACTAAAGGTTTTAGCCAATGAATAAGACAAGAAAGATATAAAAGAAAGAAAAAAGATATAATGAAAAGTCATACAACTCTCCTTTTCAAATAACAAAGTTGTATATATAAACATTCAAGAGAATTTATAGGTAAATTAAAACAAGCAATGTCAAGGTTTTTAGATGGGAGATCTACATACAAAAAGTAAGTGTTCCTAATTCCAATAAAGTGTAATGTTTTAAAAAATTCTTATTCACAATAAGAAAAACTAAAAAGAAACCTAGAAATAGCTCTTACAATGGTTTATATGTGAAGAAAACTACGAAATATTTCTGAAAAAGACAAAGAACTAAATAAATTGGGAGTTACTATGCTCATGTATGGGAATCCTCAATATCACAATGATAGCAATTATCACCAGAATTATCTATACTTTACTGCTATTCTGGATAAAAATCCCAACAGGATTTTTGTGGAACCTGATAGTCATGAAAATTGTGAAAAAGGAAAATGTGTAGAAAATCGTTCTGGCTAATACCAAGATTTTTATATATCAGTAGTAATTAAGGTGATATATGTGACTCAAGAATGGATAATTAGACAAATAGAACAAAGTAGAAAGCCCAGTAAAAGACTCAGACAATATGGAACTTTTGATATAAGATAGCAATATTTTACACAGTGGGAAAATATGTGCTAGTCAAAAACTGGTTCTAGGACAGTTTGTTATTCATCTGAAAAAATATTTCAAAGTTAGATTGATACTGCATATCACATACAAAATGTATGTATAAAAAAACCTTTACAAACTCTGTTAAAATATAGAAAATACCTTGTTAGGACAGATTAAGAAAATATTCTTAATGCTAAGGGAATATAAATCATATATAAAGAGACTGAAAGTTTTGAAAAAATCAAAATTTCTATATAAGAATACCATAATGAAAAATGTAAGTCAAACTGGAAAAAATGTAATGCATATAATCATCAAAATCTAAGTATGGAGAATATATAAATCCTAAAACTTACTAAGAAAAACTCAATACATAAATGGGCAAAAGAAGAGAAAAATGTGATCTCCTAACTTCTCCCTATATAAAGAAGAATCTCAAGGAAGAAGCTTCATCAGAAATTCCCATCTTATTGACAAAACAAAATGTTTGACTGTACCAGTTATTGATAAGGATATGGCATAACAAGAACTCTTTATGCATTGCTAGTCAGGATACATCTTCATTACTTTGGAGAACAATTTAGCACTATTTAATGCATCTTAATAATGTTTATGCATTCAAAATCTTACAATGCAATACCATACAGAAGTAAAAAGGGATATAGGAGAACTGTACTAACAAGAATGACTCTCACAAATATTAAATGAAAACCAAGCCACCTTTCGTTTAGGAATACATAATCATGTAGTAAAAATAAAAGATGTGTTAGGATAAAACAGCCTACTGAGGAGATGACGTAAAGTTACCTTTTGAAAACACCTCTATATCAACATCATGTTCCTCTGCCTTCAATCTCACTTCTCTCCAAATAATTCCAACCATAGCCAGACTAATCTTCCTGAAATTGCTCTTTTCGCCTTAAAAAACCTTCTACAATTTCCCCTTGAATCAAAGTAACGTCCAAACCATTGGGCAGTAAACTCATTGTGGGCAGAGATTGTCAGAGACTCTCTGAGTTCCATCCCCCACAGCAGTTCCTTACATATGCAAATGAACTGTGATTAAATAGCCCTGAAATGATTGGCTTTTGCTCAAGTTATTCAGTTTATGAGTTCTTATAACAGTAAATCTCACTTTGAATTTTTTGCAAATAATGTCAAATGGCTTGGAGGAAAATTAAGGTTATATCTTAAATTTAGCTAACTTAGATATAGAACATGAAGCATGAAGGCTAAAAGTATGATAAAAAGTTCCATATGCTTGTATGAGCATGTGGTTTTAACACACTGTTTCCTACGAATAATATGCTAAAAGCATAGTCAGAGAATTGCCATGAGAAAATAAATAGAATAAAAGGATCTTTGGGGGGTTTGGGCGGCTCAGTTGGTTAAGCGTGTGCCTTCAGCTCAGGTGGCGATCTCAGGGTCCTGTGATATAGCCCCACATCAGGCTCCCTGCTGAGCAGGGAGTCAGCTTCTCCCTCTCCCTTGACCCACCTCCCCGGCTTGTGCACTCCCTCTCTCTGAAATAAATAAATAAAGTCTTCTAAAAAAATATAAAATAAAATGATCTTTGAATAACTACAGCAGGCAAAGTACATTAATTAACACTGTATCAATAAAAAATACTCTCTCCTGGAAAGCCTTTTTGACAAACTTGGGATACAAGTATTTTTCTCTTCTAACAGTATAAAATAACTTATACTCTATTAACGTATTACAAACCTTTGAGTGAATCTTTTTTTTCCAGTAAGAGACAGGGTTGTGGAGAAGTAATCTCAGTCTTCTGGATATGTGGAGATCCCATGCCCAAGACCAGGAGCAGCTTGGTTCTGCTGTCTTTAGATGATCTTACAATTCAGAATCATATTCCCTGACAGTGATATGTTTGACTATAAGTTGCATTTGAAATCCAGAAGAGATATTTTTTTGATTAATAGAATGGCATAGTAGTGTGGCTAATAAAATGTTCAGGTATGCAAGACAAGTAATAGAAGTTTTTTTCATTAATTCAAGATTTTTGACAAAGTCTCTATTCAGCCAGGCTTTTAGAAAGTTCTTTCTGGTCTTTCTAATTGTGCCAGAACTCTTAACTATTTGTCCAAGGAGGATGAGAGAAGTATGCAAACGAGCTATTAATAACCCAGTAGGATTATGGCTGAGATGTCCTGTCAGCTGTGTCTATCATCTTACAGCTCCCAAGAGGTTTTGCTGCTTGTGCTAATAAGCTAATAAATTTGCCAAATTGCCTAGGGTCTGGTCAAGCTGGATGCATAAGGCAGATATAGCTCTCTTTGGTCAGAAAATACCTCACCTGGAGAACTTCCAGGAAGGAGAAATATGTCTTTTTGACTCCTGAGATCCGTAGACTTCTTCTATTTCTTGTCTGAGCTTTGCAGATTCACATTGCATTTAACCCCTCTCACTGTTGCCTTAATATCCTTCCTGTTACCTCCTCTTCAGTATTTCTCAAATTCTCTTAAAAGCTTAGGCTTAGGGAAATTAGAATCCTAATGATATGTGGATGTTTCTACTTTCTTCCTCATCACATCCCTATGTGAGACAGTGAACTCAGAACATTCTGTCTCGTTGACTGGAAGGAATAAAATGTGGCAAGTTACTGAGAGAAACATCACGAACTAACATGTTCAAATATTATCCTTTAAAAATAGAGCATAAGACAGACATGAATTTGCCTGCTAGTTCTGGTGATGTGGACAATTTGCCATAGAACATACTAAAAAATCACTGCATATTAGAGTCACCTAGGGAGTTTTAGGGGAGAAAAAAAGCCACTGCCTGACCTAGACTAATTAAGAATATCTGGGGAGTATAGCCCGGAAAATAAGGATATCAGAAATATTCTGGGCAATGCTAATGTGCAGACTTAAGAACTACTGCCATTGAGCTGTGCTGTTTAAAATGCGGTCCCCAGAGTAGTTGCTTCATATCACCTGGGAGCTTGTTACAAATGCAGAATCTGAGGCCCACCTCAGACCTAGTAAACCAGAATTTCTGTGCCTTAAAAATTTCTCCAGGTGACTCTTAATGCACATTCAAAATTGAGAACCTTGGCTACTGAGAAAGCCATTAGAGGTCAGACGCAAGGCCATAATTTCCTTTGTGACTGATTTAGAGCCATTCTTTAGGGTGGGATCAAAATGGGAGAAGAATGGGATGTCTGTAATCCTGGGTGGTTAGAGATATTTGTGGTACAAAAATCTTCCAGAGTTAGGTAGACTTTAAGGGCTTCCTTGAAAGCTATTCCTCCTCACTGATATTTTCATGTTGTGAATGTAACATTCTTCCATTATTTAGCTGTGAATCCCTAGGAGTAAACAATGTTGACATCTGCAGCATCTAGCGTTGAGATAAGATGCTTCCAATTTCCCAACTGTCATTTAGCAATTATGCATTCTGTCTCGTAATAATGTTTCCCTACATTTCATGGTGCTTACGGTGTAAATTGCTCTGTATGCATTATCTTATTTAAGCCTCAATAGATCATTTAATAGATGATGGAACTGAGGTTGTAAGAATCTGGTGGCTCGGGTTCTCTAAGACCTACTAGTTGGTAAAATTCAAAGAGGACTTATCCTGTGATTCTGATTCCAATTACAGGACTTTTTTCTCCCCTAGTCTACCAGGTTATTTTTGAGTTTGGCTGATTTCAGTTGATTCCCCATGTTTTCTTTTTATGAAATGAAAAGACCTTTAGTCAAGGAGGCTGTAGTGCTCACACGGAATACAGAATTTAGTGAAGGCTTATTTGATGAAGCCAGTAAAATAAATCAGCTTTCATAAATTAAGAATTCTGTATGAAGCAGGTTTGCTTTCCTTTGCTTTGTTTTGTTTTTAAAATGGTGGGTGGTTTGAAGGAGAAAGGGTTCATCAGAAAAAGAAAAGGAGGCAGCATGAAATAGGCAAAATGATTTATGCCCTGGAATTATCTGAAAATTAAGATGGAGATTTGGATACAAACACGTGGAAAGACCTCAGAATATTTCAAACCAAATATTAAGCAGTGACAATTAACAATATAGACCAAGACCACTAGGAGGTCGTAGGCATTAGGACAAGAAAACCTGGAAAGTTTTCAAGCAGTGGCAATACTCTCATAAAAGCTACTTTTTGCTCTGTACATACTTGAGAACAGGAAGAAAAAATACATTTCCAGGTTGAGGAGTCATTAGAATATCATTTGCTAAACTACTTCATATAAATTATTAACCTGAGGGCACAGCTTTGAGCTTTTTCCATGTAGAATCTTCTCTGTTGAATATATTTTTCAGTTAATTCACTTCAATTATATATTCTTTTTCTTTTTAAATGCACTGCTTTTTGACAAGTTTATATATCACTTGATTATTATACTAACATAGAGCATGCAATAGAAGGATATTATGTTCTATATCATTTGTTAATTTCTACTGTATAGCTTGGATAAATTTAAATCCTTCTAGCCTGAGGAATCTTCTTTGTTCACAGTGCTACATAGGCACTGCAATAAAAAATATAAAACCTTTTAGGTTTTTGGGAAGCGGTTATGTCAGAAGATAATATGCTGTCTAAAAGTGCCTTAAATCATCCATCAACTTAGCTTTTTAAAATGTGGTATACGTTTACACACCAGGATATTTTATGACCTAAGACAGCAACTTTAATATTTAAAATGTTACTTTTAGTCTGGAAAGTCTAATCTAATGTGATGTGTTACTTCTTATTGCAGTGTTTCCAATTGTGTGTGCTTGGGGAACTATATTTTCCATTTTGATTTTTCATCCTGTGAGTCAAGTACTTTTAATTGCTTTCCTATAATATAAAGGTTTACTTGTTTCAATTTCACAAATAATTCATGAGGGCTCATGAATATGCATATCCTATCTTATGTAGCATAACATTATTAATCAGCTTTTTCCTCAGAGTAGAGTAATAGATTAAATAAAAAGGGATTTAGAATGAATAATGGATTATAAACAAAAGGATTTACAGAAAATAACTTTTATCTTTCTGGATTGTTTTAGAAAATACATTCCTATTGTCAAAAGATAAGGTCATTCTCTAACATTTTGCTCACTGTGTTATTCTTCATCATTTTCCCCAGAAGTATATGTTGTTTTGTGTCGATTATAGGACTAAAGATATAAAATGGACAAATACATGAGCCTAGAAGAAAATGAACACCTTTATTAAGTATAACTTTGTTTACACGTGTTTGTTTTATCTAAAATATCATACTCCCCTCCACACAGTTGTATCCACTATAAAATTAACATATGTTTGCATTTCTAAAATGCATATTTGGAACTCAGAATTTACTTTTCATAGTTAAGAACCTAAGTCTACCTATTAACACCTGTAAGTATAGGATACAACTTTTACTTAGGATGAACATTTGAATAACTTTTCATGGAAAAATGTAATTTGGTGTTCTCTTGTACCCTCATTAACTTTTCAAAGGTAAGCATTAGTAGGAATGGATTTTAGTTCTTTTGCTTAGCTTTAGTGTTTGATGCACCAATTTAGATGCACATAATAACATAAAAAGAGGTATGTTTAACCATACTGTCATAATATACTATATCTTAATAATTGGGAGAGTTTAAAAAAATGTTTTAGTCTAATTTTCTGAGCTGATAAGTATACGAAGTTTGTTTCATTTATGTTGGTCACTTTAACTTATTATTCTTTGAAGAATAGTGCATTAATATCTTCTGTTGTATGACAGGATAATGCAGTTTTGTTATTTCAAAGAAAACCCAATACCAGTTTGCTTCTTAAGGAGTTTGCCTGTCTTTCTAATTGGCCAGAATACAATTAGGCAGCTATAAGGAGCTAGCTCGTGCAAGTCTGTTCTAGCAGTGAGAGAAATTTACCAAATAACCTCAGCCCTTTGGCTCTTCTATTCATTTTTACCAGGAAAAGGGGATTCTGGTATATATCACCTCCCCCTGCAGTGGTTAAAAAGAAATTCCAAGCAGAGTTGCTGTTTGAGCATTTTCCAAGGCTAAAACTCTCAGGATTCTTCAAAGAGTAAGATAAACAGGAGTATATGAGTTTTGTTTACATAACTAATACAATAACTCTTTGGAGATAAATGCACACGTACACAGCTTTCTTTTACCTCTTCCCATCTTCTCTCCCTTTCTTTTGATCTTTTATAAAATTCTCAAAAAACTATCAAAGGATTACACAGAGAAAAATTATTGCTTAATAAAGGTCATTAGGATTATTTTTAAGCATTGGTTATTATTACTTTTTTTTTTCTGAACTTCTCTGGAATTCTGCATGTTCTAGAATGGAAGTTATGATTTGGCAGGTAGCTACCATTTCTTAGAAAACCTTGGATAGTATTAGCCTGTCAGAGAATTTTAAAAATCTTCGGTGGTTCCCCATTCCATATGTACTGTGATGCTGGGTATGTATGTAAGAGTGGAAACAAGCTTTGACAAATCTATCAAAAATACAAAAAAAGCACACAAATCTAGGATAACAAGCACCAAGGAGTCAATTTGGGAAGAAAAAATAGCAAAGTCGCCACTGAAATGAGAAATGCACAAAAAAACCCAATAATGAATTTTTAATATTCAAAGAGAATAACCATATCATGATATGCATATTATAGTAGAATTTTAAAACTAAAAGGGAATTGAAGGATTACCGGACCCTGAATTTTGTTCCTTGGAGCACAAGTTCTTCAGGTTTGGTATTCAATTTGAAAAATTCTGGCTTAAGAAAAAGCTAACTAGTGTTTTTGTTTTGTATTTGTTTAAACTGTGGAACCCTTTAGCATCTGTAACTTGCTTACAGTAAATTAGCAGAGTAAATACCACATTTGTTGAGGGTGGCCAGATCTTTTATGAAACATCTTGTAGGTCTTGGTTAGATTTGCCCCCCACAGAACACTATTTTTGTTAATGTTAACTAAGTCTAAACTTTCTTTTCATTTTTTTGAGGGGGAAGTAGAGGGACTTTTGTCACTTTCTAATTTGAACCCCACCATCTTTCTAAATAATACAGTCAGAGATAATAAATAGCATCTTGACCAAGACAGTCTAATATTCTCTTAAGGTTGACTAACCTAAGACAGATTTCTTTCAGGTTATAGAACCCCAACCTCCCTCTTCTTAGTGCATTTACTTTAGAAAATTTGAAATTGTAAATTCTTTTTCTAGCCTTTTGAGATGTAAATCTTCTCCCAGAGACTTGCCAGTTTTATAACCCATGAATATCTTTCTCTAGGATCTGGGAGCCACCCATTTGAAATGTAATCATAAAGAAAGAAGTGTCCCTACTCTCCCAGTCTGTGAGAAGGTAGAAACCCAGCTTTCACAAGAGCCATAAGTAACACAGATGACCTACTTACAGAGACCAACCTCTTCCATGCTGTCCTTCCTTACCTTCTCCACTAGCTCACCACAGTGGTTAGAGATTCTGCCTTTTGTTTTAGTGGGGTTGAGTTCATTCTCTCTTCCTATTGCTACAGTCATAACCCCCAATGCAGTAGTCTTCAATAAAATTCTTTTTGCCTGTTTAACTTGCCCAAGGTAGTTTCTCTTCACAGTCTTCACATTACACAAAAACATGCGCAGCTAAGACTAGATAGTAATATTCCTGAAAACCAACTGTGGGCTCATCTTATTTAAATGGGTTAGTGTATATGGTACATCAGTTTGCTAAGAAATAGCGTTAAAGATGACAGTGGTTTGTCATACCTTTGGTTTGAGAACATTTGCACTATTCATTCATTTCCTATGATACCTACCTGAGAAAGACACACACACACACACACACACAGCCACATCACTACATTCATTAGAATTATTTTAAAACGCAATTTCTCAATGACTTTAGAGTAAAGAAAGGTATCATTTTGTTTCCTAGTACATGGTCTGTTGAGAAACAGAAACAATCTTAAAGTAATTCTCCAATTAAAATCAGAAATAAATCCTTAACGACACACCTCCATATATTAGATTTCATAAACGGTTTTCCCTAGCTTCTTCAAGTTTTCTGCAGTGATTTTCTGCTTATGACCTAATTTGTGTTGAACTATTTATGTAGATTCATTCTTCCTAAACCAAAGTTTAATTATGAGCCCTGTTTGGGGCATTATAAAAACTTTTACAAAGATCTTGGACTTCTTGACCGTATTATTTTGTAACTTCTGAAGACTCAGTGAAAACAAAGATTAGTCACTAGGTGTTTATGATAGATCATAGATCAGCTTGGAAATACTTAAAATGAAAATTTCATGTGTTTTACTTTTATCATTATGTTCTCATGAAACATTCTGCCCTTCATTTTAAAACCTAAATTTGAGGAATCTTTTAATTGGCCATGTGTACAGGAAAAATTAAAAATTGCATTTCTTTCTTAATAACACCCTAAGTACCTAATTGCTGAATATGTGTTATATGAAGTTTGGTTATCATGTTATTATACTTTGTAATATAAATTACAGTTTCTTTTTTTTTTTTTAAAGATTTTATTTATTTATTTGACAGTGAGAGAGAGAGAGATCACAAGCAGGGAGAGAGGCAGGCAGAGAGAGAGGGGGAAGCAGGTTCCCTGCTGAGCAGAGAGCCCGATGTGGTGCTCGATCCCAGGACCCTGAGATCATGACCTGAGCCAAAGGCAGAGGCTTTAACCCACTGAGTCACCCAGGTGCCCCATAAATTACAGGTTCAATGATACTTTACATTTAGTGGAATATTGAAGCATTCATAGTCTATTAGATGCGACACAACTTGATTTACATATTGTAGTTGAAGAAACTAAGTCATTATATGATCAAATTCCTAGGATTATTTAGTGTGTCGCATCTTTCCAACTCTGAGTCTTTTCTATGTTAAACTACTTACATAAGAACCTCTGTGGCAACTTAATAATGCAGTTCCATAATGATCTTAGGGAAAAACTATTGAGCATTCGCAACTAAGTATAATGTTAACTGTAGACTTTTTTGTGTGTGTATGTGCTTTATAAAGTTGAGGAAATTCCTGTGTTATATTTTGTTTTAGAATTTTAATCATGAGTAAGTTTTGAGCTTTGCCAAGTGCTCTTTTGCATTGATTAATTCAATCATGTGACTTTTCTTGTATTACAATGGTGAATTAAATTGATTGTTTTTCTTGAATATTGAACCAGATTTGCATGCCTAGAATGAATCTCATTTGATCATAGTGTATAATTCTTTTATATTCTGCTGAATTCTTTTTGCTAATATTTTGTTATGGGTATGTATCTATATTCATAAAGGACATTCATTGTAAATTTTTTCCTTTGCATTATCTTTGTCTAGTTTTGGAATCAGAGTAACTCTTGCATCATAAAATGAATTAATAACTGTTTCTTCTTTTTCTGAAAAAGATTGTGGAGAATTGTTAATTCTTCTTTAACATTTGGTAAAATTCTCCACTGAAACAATCTCAGTTCATAGTTTTCCTTTTTTGTGAATTTTTAAAATAAGTAGTTCAATTTCCATAATAGCCCTATGAAGGGCTATTCAAATGTTCTGTTCCATGGTGGATGAAATGTGGCAGCTATGATTTTTTGAGGAATTGGTCTACTTCATCCAAATCTTCAAATTTAAGTGTGTGGAATTGTAGAGTTGTTTGTAGTATTCCTTTGTTATCCTTTTGATGTATGCAGGGTCTTTAGTGATAGCGCCTGCTCCATTCCTGATACTGGAATTTGTATCTTCACTTTTTCTTTGTCAGTCCTTCTAAAGGTTTGTCAGTTTTACTGATCTTTTCACGGAATCAGCTCTTCTGATTTTTCTCTGTTGTTTCTGTTTTCAATTTCATTAATTTTTACTCTTGTTTTTTTTTATCATATCCTCCCTTCTGTTTGCTTTAGTTTTATTTTGCTTTTCTTTTTCTACATCCTTAAAGAGCTCAGATTATTGATCTGAGACTTTATTCTTGACTAAAGTATGCATTTAGTGCTCAGCAAAGTTTTAGCTGTCCCCCATAAATTTCAATATGCTTTATTTTCATTTTTCATTTAGTTCAAAGTATTTTTTAATTTCCCTTAAGACTTCCTCACAAACTCATGAAATAAAAGTGTGTTTAAAAAAAAGAAAAAAGTACGTTGTTTAGTTTGCAAGTATTAACATATTTTTCGTTATCTTTGTGATATTGATTTCTACTTTGATTCTGTTGTGGTTGGAGAACACATTCTATACAATTTTGATTCTTTCAAATCCTTTTAAAGTTTGTTTTATGCCCCAGAGTATGGTCTGTCATAATGCATATTCTCTGGACAAAATAAGAATGTGTCTTTTACTATTCATAGGTGGAATATTCCAAAAATGTAGACTAGATCTTTTTTTCCCCCAAATACATTTATTTTATTTTTTCAGTGTTACAAGATTCATCGTTCATATACCACACCCAGTGCTCCATGCAATACGTGCCCTCCTCAGTACCCACCACCAGGCTTGCCCAACCCCCCACCCTCTCCCCTCCAAACCCCTCAGTTTGTTGCTCAGAGTCCACAGTCTCTCATGGTTCATGGCCCCCTCCAATTTCCCCCCATTTAACTTTCCTTTCCTTCTCACGATGCCCTCCATGTTTTTTGTTATGCTCCACACATAAGTGAGACCATAAGATAATTGACTCTCAAAAAAAAAAAAAAAGATAATTGACTCTCTCTGCTTGACTTATTTCACTCCGCATAATCTCCTCCAGTCCCATCCATGTTGATTCAGAAGTTGGGTATTCATCCTTTCTGATGGAGGCATAATATTCCATTGTATAGATGTACTATATCTTCTTTATCCATTCATCTATTGAAGGGCATCTTGGTTCTTTCCACAGTTTGCCGATTGTGGTCATTGCTGCTATGAACATTGGGGTACGTGTGGCCCTTCTTTGTATTGCATCTGCTTCTTTGGGGTAAATACCGAGTAGTGCAATTGCAGGGTCATAGGGTAGCTCTATTTTTAATTTCTTGAGGAATCTC